>QKMV01001475.1:0-15927 GCA_003287335.1 Lednia tumana
CAAAGTTAGCGAAACGTTGGCAGTTTGTTTGTTAGAAATTTTCAGCAGCTTAACCCGGTTATTAACATTCTTTTTTTGAAAACTATTTACATTGTTCAGACGTTTTAATGATAAACATATATAAATATCTATATTGGACCTCAAAAGAGTAAAGTTAACATTCTCATTCTTCATCATATGGTCTGTACAAAGTTGCAAAGGTTTATCAGAAAACTACGTGCAAGGGTTGAACATAGAGACTCCCGAAAGCAAATCAAAATACGTGCTCCTACCATGAGAGTACCGCATATTCGGTCAGTACGATGTAATTGTTTTGGGCAACCCTGCCATTCTACTTGGATAGGGTGAATAAACAGTTGACTCTATTGCAAATTAAAAAAACACATCACAAGCCTACAGTCTACTCTATCTGTACTCCGGACTCCCCACGACTACTAAGTATTCCGACACTTGACGGGGGTTCGAACGGAGTGCCGCCATTCACGATTTACCAAACACACACATACAAACTGTTAACTGGATCAATTTCTAACCAGAAATTCAATTATCCACTCACGATCTATACATATATGTACTCATTCTATACATCTAGCAAGCTAGTAGTAGTTCGCTTACAGACATAGCACCCCACCGATACGTACTCTGCGAGGGTATTATAGAAAACATTGCGGTGCCAATATGGCGTAAACTACCCCCCAGAGAGGGCTACTGACCTGACCTCTTCAGAAAAAAAAAGGAAGTTAAATATTATGTGGTACGTATAGAAAAGTTTCTTGTTGAAGAAACGAGAAATATTTATTTGCTGCTGCTGTAGCAGTCGATAATCTGGGAGAATTGCGACATGTGTGTTTAGACATTGGTGGCTTGGATGGAATTTAGGACTTGGAATATTATCTTTCAGACGTTCTGGGTGCCTTTTATGCTTTTCTGGTTGCTCGCAATGAAAATTTTTATATTTACTTCCGTTCCTTATTTCCTTTATCGGTTGTCTAGTTTGTTTTGTACATTACAATTGTGGCGGCGGTGGGATCTTCTTTACGATTTGTTTATCTTCGGGGCGCTCTACTTTATGATGTTATTGATTGCGAATTGAATTGATTAAAAAAAAAATTTAATTTACGTTTTATAGAAATCGTTTCCCTGAGTGTATGCGAATTTTTTATATCTTTACAGTTACTTTGGTGTCAGTGGTGGGATTTTCGATAACTTTTTCCCTGCTGCTCCAATCTTCTTGTCACTTAAAAAAATGCACTATAACTATTGTAAAAGTGATTAAAAGTATGCAAGTCTCTGTTGAGCTCACATTTTTGCCATTTTTTTGTTTACAATAAATCGTAAAAATGAATTCCTGGGCCAGTTTACAGTCTTAAATTCGTCAAACCGGAAGGAAATTTGAATTTCTGCCTGAAATTCCAAAAATTAATTATGAAGTGATAAAATAGGTAATTAAGTACACCAAATCTTAAAGACCATATGCAAAAACATGTTTCTAGTTTTTACGCGTGAAGCCCTTTAATAGGACGTCAGCTGTATGTTACATGTAATCAAAGCACTCCCTCGATGGCTACCATGTATGAAATCACGTTATTTTTGCAAGTTAACTAGATATATTCCATCTTTAACATAATATTAGAAAAACATCTGAATAAATCTTAAATACATCTTAAATCAACTCGCGGGATTCAATAAATTTATGGCTACGATTTCACTCGTACCGTGAATACCAATTTCAAAATAATGTATTGATGTCCATTATCAGACGACTGAAAATTCTCGAGCAAAACTCTTCATTTCCTTTCGGCACAAGTATTGATACAGTTTCGTCCCAGTCGGGTATAATAAGCCGGCATGGCTCACAAGCTGGGTTACAGTTTGCTAGGCCCTTCAAGTCGTGCACTCGCATACTAAGCAGCGATCGTAGAACTAACAATATTCCAAATGTATCCGCCTGCCACAATCACACACGCGAATTCGGTCACATAGAACTACGCAAAACTATCTTGCACAAACGCGGCTACAGTAAACACGGGAATAAGACATGTTGTTTTACTTTTTTACGTTTTGAGAATCTTGTACATTGGTTCCGAATTGTTTGTGAATTAATATTATGCGGGCTTTATTTATCTATAATAAATACTCCATATTTATGGACATGTTTGCTTGTGAATAAATTGGTTCGTTGTAATTTCCCTCATTGTTTTGGATACCAGCTAACCTTCATGCATAAGACTTTATTTCAATTCGTAATTATATATGTATACATCTTGGTATGGTTGTATTTACATTTAGTTCAGTGCATTAGTTCACACAAAAATAGCATAGGACGTGAAACTTTTCTCTGAACTCAGACATAAATATCTCTTGAAACGTGTTTTCCAATATCATGCGAACTTTTTCCATCCCATTTCAATATCTGATGCAACAAAACGCTATAAATTTTTCCCAGCATGCGAATTTTATTTGAAACTACTACGTATTTAAATTGCAAATATACAATGCACTTTGGATTGAGGCTGTAAATTCTTATTATTCTTGTAAACTAGTTTTACAAGCAGGCTTATCCGCAATAAGTAATGGTTATACTTAGTAATATTTATTTTTCTTTTGCCTCAGTTTTCCTTATGCTTTTATACAAGGCAAGTGTTTTTGTTCAACGTTTTATAATAATTGGACAACATTTTCTCCGAACAGATGGCAGAGTTTCCAAAATAATCATCGAGAAACTTGTAAATTGTTCTAATTCTCATCTTTCAATAAAACGTATCGCAGAGCTGCTTCTGAATAAATGGAACAAAAGTCTTGGGCTCATACATAAAGTTGCTTTCTCCACAAGCACTAGATTCCAATCCCCGTGCTTGCTTTTTCTGCACTGTATTCGCTGTAGCCTAGATATTTGACTCCATTGTATACTTACGAAATGCAGTATCAAACGATTGCTCCAGATTGTAATCTACATCTGGATGAACGTTACTCTATTGCCAATGGCTAAGATTTTCCCTTAATAAATATAGTTACCTACTTAGCCAATAAAAATTTGATACGATATTTTATATCACTGTGTTGAAATTACCGTGAACGGTTTATACTATCTTGAGATGAAAATTAAAGTAATAAACGTTAACCCAGTTAGTAAAGCAAGCAACAGATATTAACAAAAGCCTCGCTTACCCGTTTCTGTTGAGAAACGGGTTTGTACGTCGCAATTTCGCACATTGAACTTGAAAGATATGTGATTACAAGAATACCTAGCATGGCGAACGCTTACTTTATTGTTACTCTCTTCTTGTTGCAATTTGCAATAACGGCTTGTATTACGACCGGCACAACAATTTAGTGTTTTCTCTAATCTACTGCACCAATGCAAGATGCATTGTTTAGATAATAGTCTAGAAATTTACGAAAAGTTTTAGAGTTTTTACCATGAACTGAAATAGTGCACGGAATCATGTTTGAACGATTAATTCATCTCATAAATTTCTGTTTCTACGGAAAAAAAAAGAATACCAACCTTCTTGGCTTTTTTTTGGCCTCAAAATTTCGATGGTCAATGTCAACGTTTCTAAAGAAAGGGTTATAGTTTCGAGTAAGTCATGATTCAACGTAGTACGTAATTAAAAAGACTCCTTCCTTCTGCTATGTGCACAAGAATGGAGAAATCTCCTTGACTTCTTATCATGCCAGTAGTATCATCAGCGTGACGCTACCTTTATCAGTAACAAAGTCATTATTTCGAGGGTCGAGCTTTTTTGTCAGCAATGTCTGAAGCAAAAGCCGCAGGGCGCTACGACTGACACTCCAGCGAACGCTATCAGTTCTTCATTTGTTCTGGAATCCCCAAGAGATTACTTGTTATCTGTATGCCAACAATAGATGATATGGACGGATGGTTCTATTGTCGACCGCTGGTGGTCCGGTCGATTAGCTACACTGAGAGCTCATAGATGGTTTTAGCTTGGGTAGAGGAAATGGTTGGGATTTTGGTTTCCACTTGGCTGAAGATCGCCTATGGATTTGTAAAAGATAATAAGACATACGTATTATTTGTATGGGACGACCAGTTGTTGATTCTAGATAGAAATGTGGCTTCTGAATTAAGTTCAGATGCTTTGCTGGATTATATGAGTGTGTTGCCAAAATGTTCTGAGCCTTGCACAATGCACGCACGAATAGGAAAGCATAAAGCTACGTCAAATTAATACAGTTTTTCGCCGCTTAATGCTAGGTGTCATAGATTAACTTTTTTCTTTTCACAATCATATCATTTTCAAATTAGTGTAGAGAGCCAAAGTTTAGAATAGCTGGGGACTATATCTTGAAAGATAAATTGAAGATTTCGTAATTTGAAACTTATGATCCAGCCACTAATTGGGGTTTATAAAGCTCATGAGAAAGGAATTATGTAATACCTTCTCGCTACCAAGCTAGCGTAGAATTCAGAACTGCAATGTGGCCCATAAATCTTTCTACATTTTAGAATGCGATCTGGGATGTAGTAGAATGCAAAGAATGCAGGATATATGTATCCTGGAATATATGGGGTCTAAAGGATTTTTTTCCATCTAGTGCAGGGAGATTTACTGCATGAAGTTATTTGCAGGTAGACACAATTTAATTCGCAACTTTATTGGCCACTGATGAACTACATATAAAAAAATTAATTTGGGCGGAATATTTTCCCAAGCAACAAAAAATATCACACAATAAAAATAGAATTGCAATCAAAGTCAATTGAGGGCGTTCTATAACACGAAGTTATGAGAAGTCAATTATATCGGTATTTATTGAAATGGCTGTAATGAATAGGCACATATCAAGAGCACAAAGTCATTTTAGTCATTTAGTCACAGTCATTTAAACATAGTCAAACGTATTCATTTAGAAAAAAGCATAACCTAGAAGATGATAAATTTAAAAATGTATAAAAAAGGGAAGTTGATATACGGTGTAAAATTTTCTTCTTCTATGTACGTTGGAAGCGCCCGGCCCAGGTCGATGGAGGTGCCGTGCTGGTTTGAAAAGAAAGTTTGAATTTTGCAGTAACAAAATATCTCGTTAATTACAAGTTCCTTCCAATAATATAAATCTTAGCAAGGCAGATAAATTAACTATGAAGGGAGAAATGATTAATAATTTTGTTTAAATACAATTTGAAGCCATTTATACATAATATTTCAAAAACTCTTTAGGAAGAAATTTGTCAAAAATTTAGCTGCTCGCCGGAATTGAACGCCCGAGAATGCAATAAAAAGGTTTCGACGATTTAGATTCTTCATGGCTACGAGCTGACACATCCTAACAATCTGAAAGCCTAATAAATCTCCATAAATCGGGACTCGCGCCTTTTGATTTATATTTTCGTAGTATCTCCATCGTGAATCGTATATAAAAGAAATTGTGTGAGATCAAGAAGCTATGCAGAAAACCGGACGCAGTTCTTTGTTCTCCGTAGAAAACTTTTTTAAAGACAGCTTAAACAGGAAGAGAAAATAACAAATGCGCTCTTACAGCTTCGAGATAAAGGGATGCAGGATATCGGATTCAAGGATATGTGGATTTGAGTTTTGGATCAAATCTTTTGAGCCTGAGTTGTTGTTTCATCATGGTAATAGCTACTTAAAAACTAGCCATGCATATTTTTTCTAGAATTTTACCGGATACATGCGACAGGTAACATAAGGTTTTCAAAAATAAGCAAACAAAAGTACACAAACACTTGCTTTCATCGGAAACTTAACATTATATTACCAATATAATCTTATAATTATATGATACATAAAGTTATCATTAGTTACTTGAAGAATGCACAGATATGTGAAGGTACGCCATATGCATCCCTAAACGTGCGAGGAATAATTCATCGTTCGAGAGATTTCCTTTAGTTTTAGGCCGGTACGGTCAAATTGATTCGCCAAAGTAATCAAGCCTTGCTTCACTTAAAGGTCACAATCGAACGCATACAAAACGTGTTATTATTATTTGACTTCATTACCTACGTTTTACTTTGAGTAACTAAAGCTACAAGAAAAATATTTCTGCCTGTCAAGGCAGGCAGGCTTCATACCAATTACGTTTGAGAGTAACTTTGGAAACAATTGTAAATTGTAATGAATTAATTGGACACACATTACATAACACGCGATTTGTGTACCCTTTAGAGAGTAATATTGGACAATCTGTGCTTCTAAACAAACGCTTTACATGTTTCCGTCAAGGCCACTCCAACTCTTGCCAACTCTGGCAATCATGGGACTCAACAAAGGCCACTTGAGCCGCAATAGCCCGATGGTAAATAGACTTAAGACCGAAGGATCTGACATGTTGATAACACCAGTTCTCGTAAGATCACCAAAATTAAGCTAAATTGCGATCGATGGGCCATAGGTTGGTTGGGTGATCATTCATATCAAGGTATATTTATGTTCGGGAGAGAGGTTGAAGGGTTTAAAGCTAGTACAGAAGCTTCCCTCGTTTTGCCAAAAATCTCTCGACAGCACGGATAAGTGGAGGAATCCCATGCTGTAGGAGTTGTACCGACCTTTGGAAGGGACGTTACGCGATGGTCCCCTTGGTGCTTTTCGACAGGAGGAGGCTACGTGCCAGCACCGGGTTTTCCATTTTTCCTGTTAGGTTCATTACCACCGGCACTGTCACTTATCATCCAACGAATCCAAATGGCCAATTCCACAGGGCGATAGGTCGATTTTGTAACTAAACACCAAATAATCAATCAATAGATTAAGTGCAGAATCAACCTATGGTCTGCTCACGCTCTACCCTGACCGAACTAAAGAGTTGAATCCACGGTTTTCGCTAGCTCGAGAACGTGGCCCCTCGAATTGCTTTGTCAGTTTAGCAGCAGCAGCCACTGGATTGAAAACACATCCGTCCAAGCTTGCCAATATGGTGGTGAGGGCTGCGGGGTCATGGAACGTACCGACCAAACTGGCGGTCGCTCGCTTTTCGTTGCGTTTCCTTTGAAGTGCGACGTCCGATGCTCGTCAGTCACGCACAATGTGGGATTACATACGCACACTGAGCTATTAAATAAATGGAAAGCCTTTGCTTGGAGGCTTGGAAAGGAATTGTGCGTAGAGCGGGTATCCTTCTACGTCTCGAGATGATTCAATTCACTATCCGCTGGGGGATGGGGAGTTTGGGATATAATAGGTACTTGACGTAATCATCTAAAGGAAACGTTATTCTTAAATTCTTTAGACTTGTGGCTATCTTCTAGTCTTTGCACTAGCTTTGTTGGATTTTTTAGCATTCAAACCCAGTTTTTAAATCGGGGGTTTGAACCCCTTTTATCTATGGCTTTTCCTTTTAACCATCCACCTGAAACTGCACGGGACCAAAAAGAAAATAAAATAAATAGTAAAGACAAGCACAACAATGGCTATGAAATGAACGTGGTCTGTGTTATCCCATTTCCACTTGTATTTTTAGCCGCACTTCCATGAGATTCACAATGTGAAATTTGCAGCGATATTGCCAAAATCTTGGGTGTCTAGCCAGCCAGACATGAATTTTGTGATAGTCTGCTTATCGAGTAGTAGGAGTAGTTCTGGCCTAGTGTAAGCACTGGGTAACAATTATATTTATAGGACGCTGTGTGCTTACGACACATCTAACAATTCAATGTCCCCAAAAGTCGTGCACCAGTCACTAACTGAAAGTGTATTTTTATATTTCTCTCCTATCTGATGTTAAAATGGTAGACCCTTGGAAAATAGAGTTCCGGGAGTCCCGGCTACACCCTAACAATTCATAAACAAAGTTCTGGGTAGTTCGTTTTTAACAGAATTACGAATTTCGCTTTAAAAATAATCTAAAGAAAATGTTTCTGAAATCTCTTCTTTCTACAAACGCCACCGAAGCAAGGAAAAAGGGAAGCTCAAACAATAATTTTACACCCCGACAAGAAACTTTACCAATGAATACGTTAGGTCTCACGGCTTTGGTGACTATCATAACTAATTCTTTGATATACGACAAGGTTTTAAATATACATACATTTTTTATTATTTAACTGGTCAACAATCGTTGATTTGAATGTGTCAACAATAAACCACTCACCCAACTCACAATACAAAGAATACACTAAATTCACGCAACACAAGAACGTAAGTCATCATAAATAACATACGTAGACTTCTAGAAATCATGCATCCTGCAATATTATGTATTCGCTGAGTTTGTGGGAATTCTTGTTTTCCCGCACTGAATGCATGCATAATGTAACGAAGTCACTCTGAGAGTGCAAGCTTGAATTTTTGCATTGTTGCACAGATCCTTTCATCACAAATACATGGTTTCAAACATGGCGATATGTCTATACTTCATCTTGACATATGTCAAGTGGGCAGCAGCTAGACTCCTTGTTTGAACCACCAATCGGAATTCGCGACCGAAATATATAATCCAACTTTTATTTCTCTTGTTCATTTTTGCATGCCTGTCGGTCTGCTTTACAAGTCTAGAAACTTCATCGACTTTTTCCATCGTAAAATTCATTCCCATGTGAGTTTGTCTTGGCGGTTTGGAATTCCGAAGTCCGGGATATCTCCAGACATTTTTGGTCCTGAAACTGTAAGGATTCTCTCGCAATTGAAATACCTCCCTTTATAATATATTCAATTCTAACAAAAAAGCATCAAATTGCATGTTTCTTCTTCGCAAATGAATGTCTCGTTATATTTTGCCCTGAAGCCGATCAATCAAATTTCAAATCTAACGAGAAATAAAAGTAGTATAAAATGCTGGGTGAAATGTAAAATTATATATTGTGATTCAGGGTGAGAATTTTTGGTCTCTGCTTGATGATTGAAGTACGGTTTGGTTTGATTCTCCGCAATAACAGATGCAGTGGCTTTACTAACCGACGCTGAGAGGAATGGCCCCAGGCTTTAATCAAATCCCGGGGAAGGCAAATATAAAACGTAAGCCGATAATTTGCTGTGCGCTCTTTATATACAGTGAAAACAGAATTATTGGAAAATCTGACGTCTAAAGTCCCGAGCCAAATATTTACTTTCTTTCATCCTGATTCGGAAAACGAGGAAAATTGTGATGGCATATTTAAATGATCTCTTAAATGCTAGCTTTAAAGGGAATGTATTTATACAAACATTAACGTAACCAGTCAATCTTTAGTAGCTGAATGTGAAATTTATTACTTAGGCCGCAGAGAAGAACACAGTTTTGGCAACATCCTATAATAAAAGTGACTTTCTGGAAAATTTATGGTCGCCTGCAATCCTCAAAGTATGCAATTATGCGCATTTATTTGTATTTTTATATTCTTAATTGCATCTTTATTCAGGCTATGCACATTTAAATTGAATATCTTCCTCCATGTTTACCGGTAGAAGGTTGGAATATTGTACAGTTTGTGATTACGTTATGTCTTGATTGCCTCAAGGGACGCGAAAACATTTATAATTTTGAATATATTAGAATAGCAGGCATTATTTAACTATATCCATTGTCTTATCTGAATCACTGTTCTTGGTTTGTAAAGTGCCAGTTAGTTTTATGTCAAGCTGTACTTGGAGGATAGAGATTGTTGATAATAATTTAGAACAATTGAATCTTAACAAAAAGAAATTATTCAAAAGCGCAGAGTGGTTTTTGAGGGGAAAGCTATGTGAAAAGTCTCGCGGAGTGTTTTTGTTTATTTTGCAAACTTAGATTGGCATCACATGACGTAAAATTGCCATCAACCCTAATTGTCGTGCGTTTATTGTCCATCAAATTGATTGCGATTCCCGCAAAGTGACTTGAAAATGGTTTTCGAAGTTCTGAAACGTTCAAAAAGGTTCACGCAGTGGAATGGAAATTACTTTCTATATCTCTTTCATAATGAAACGCACTTACCATTAAATATGCATCCTACAAAAAAAATATCCGTGGGAGCTTTTAGCTGAAAGTGGAGACATACCAAAACAAAAAACCACGCCATTATTATCAAAATTCCAGCGTCGAATTTGCGAAAAACCATTAAAACCAGAATAATAATAAAATTGTGGCTAGAATGCGCAAACCGTCGATGCCCATTCTCTACTCTTCGGAAAAAGTTGCTAGCTGAGAAATATATTCGAAGAGGGGTATTATATTATCCTTCCGTCTGACGGGGTTTGTGATTTTGAATAATAATAATATGAATCAGCTGTAGATATTCCCATGTAAGCTTTCGACGACTTAAGTCTGGAATTACATACCGAAAGCTTAGCGCCCTGTACTTTAATGAGAAGCGAATGTGCACTAATAGTTTGGATTGGAACTGGGATTTGCTTCTTTCTGTTGGTTCATTTTACTACACTTCTACGTTTTTACCGTGTAGAAATGGGTCAAAATCACTAGCACGACAACGGCATGAGAAGTGAACGTGACAAAGCAACATAATGCGTTCTTAATTCTCCTATCTGCTTTCACCACGAAATGAAGAAAACAGTTGTACACATTAAATAAAGACGTCGTCTTCAATAGACTTCAAGGGTGTATGGTGATAGTTTCAAATTAATATTTATACATCCATCCATAGATACAGAGCTCAAGTTGGTCTTTGAAAACGTTTGTATGTAAATGTTTCAACGTTTCACAGTGCAAAGAGACATCGGAACTCATGCTGTAAGTTTAAGCAGGTAATTTCGTTTTACTTTAATAGTTGTTCGGCTAATTTGGCTTCAGTGTGCAGCTGACTTTGTTTGAACTTGTTTAAAAGTTTGTGTGCTTAGTATGAATTATTTTGTAACAATTACTTTGTGCAAGTTGACGAGCGTATTGTTTCGAGAGCTTCATGTGACGATTACGATTTTCCAAGCTGCGTGCCATTGAAAATGGGGAAACAATGCGAATATTGCCGCAATTGCGTTTCGCTAACAAACTAAATAATTTTAAAGCAGGCTTATTCAAGTTGCGGTCCGCGGTCCAAGGCCAGCCCGTGAAATAGCTCGTTTTGGATCGCGTAACATTAGTTAAACCACGATTTTCTAAATCTGCACAAATATTTCGCCAATTTTTTTTTAAAGCGAAACTGTACGTGAACACAGATATTTCTAAGGATACTTAGAACTCTAAGGATATTTCTAAGATACCTTCAACAATTTAGCTCTCAAGCTCTTTCAATTCCCTCAAAACCCAACTCTACACTAAATCAATCTAAATTATCCAAATTTGAACAGACCCCTTCCCACTCATCCGCAAAAGAGATTTTTTCCAAATAATCGAAAACCGCCATGAAATTCACAAAAAGGCAGTTACAGTTAATTCACAGTTAATTTAATCAGCCTGTTTTAGACGATGGTAAACTATAACATTGAAGCGGCTTTGAAATAATATTCAGAAAAGCTATATTTAAAACTGGATTAAAACGCTAAAAATTTACTCAAACTTTCTCGACCAATCATGAATTCTGCTGCTCACTTCTTTTGGGTGCAGATTGCTATTATATTGATTTGTTTGTGGTCGGTTTTAGCTCTTGAGAGTTTTCGGCCGAAATTACTCGTTTCAAAAATTAGAAAAACATTTCTGAAGAGAAATGGTATTGATGCAAAAGAGTAAATATATGTGCCATGCTGAAAAACTAACCCATAAGGGGTAAGTATCTTCGCCTGCTTGTACATCATAAACTTTGCTAAAATAAAGGGGTTTGTGTTACCTCCTTTCGTCCCCCCTCAAACAAAATCGAATTTTTAGAGTTGTGTAAATTGTTTGGGATATTTGCGCAGCTCCCAACAATTTATAGGATAGGGTCGCGAATGAGAAAGGAACCTGCAAAGGTGAGCCCCTGTTTTTCGAGAAAAAAGAACACCATAATTTGCCTGTTTCGCTCGTGAAAAACTACAGAAAGCCTTGTGACCAAGATATCCAAGTACTAGAATAGAACCTGCGACTTTTCGACTAGGTTCAAACATGGTTTAAGCAGCGCGCTCACACGACGGCTAACGTGTTTGATTTCTTACTCAATACAGAGATATTTTCAGAAATGTCTTGGCATTGTTTTTATTTTTATCACACACAACACGCACGGATACAAAATATTTCAAAACACTATCCCCCCCCCCCCCCCCCCCAAATTGACTACTTGCAAGCTTACACTTGAGTTTGATGGGTAAAAATCTTTTTTTGGGTGTTACCTTTGTGCAGTCTTTAATATTTAAATAAGAGCTACATAATTTATTTTTGTCCCTAGGAGTTGTGTGCACTTCGTTATGTAGGGTGAAAATCCCAATCTTACCTGCTTTAATAAGTAAGATAGGGAATAAAAGAAGGGGAAAAAATTCCTTCAAAATCAAATTTGAGACAAAATTTAAAATTATTTGCTAATCTTCGCAATGGAAAAAAAATGTACACACCCTGAAGAAGTGGACCGTATATTTCGCGAAATCATAGGAATCTTATCGTGGAATTCTTAACATGCTGTCTCAATTTTTAAACCAGTTATTGCGACATTATATTGATGCCATTAGAATCTTAGAGTGCTACACAACAGGGTAATGGAAAGTTCCAAGGAGTGATGTACAATCTATCAGAAACAGTATTTTCGTAACTCATTCTTAATGTGAAATTACTTGAGAAGCGAATTAAAATCCGTAACACGAGAGCGACTGGTTTGCCCCCGAGTGCTCCCTGTTGGCACATAAGAAGTTGTAGAGGTGGTTGCGTCGTGGGGGTTTCGTTCCGCAATGGGGACCGCAAAACAGTTGCCAAAGTGCAACTTGTCTCGTTTCGGGTAGGGACAGGGACAGGGGTAGTGGGCAGCGGCGGGTGGGTTGATGGTGGCTCCTAGTTAAGAACAGGCGGGAACATGCGTGAACTTGCCAACTATTCGAAAACGTGGATTCACAACGTGTTCAAACAAGTGGCTTGTCCTTAAAGTTCTGCATTTGAAATTCAACCCGCAGGCCATTTCCGCGGCCAACTTTGAATTACATTTTCAAATTTATAAACTTTAGAAAGAAGATTCCGCTTGTGTATGTCACTCAATTCAGTTGGTCGGACAATTTATTAGAGCATTTCGTTTCTTAGCTTGGAAAAATGTCGGTCGTGCTCTGTTCAATTTTTAGAATTTTAAATTTAGAAAACAATCTTCTGACAGATTTTAAAAGTTTGAAATCCACTCTTGAGTATTTGTATAACAAGTAGGGTGGAAATGAAGGCTGGATTTTATGGCTCGTCTGGCCCGTCGTGGCTCGTTTTGGCTCTTGTGGCTCATTACGGTATGAACGTACGTAATTTTTTGTCGTTGTATATTTTGTGTATTTATACAACCGGAAATCGAAACGGTTAATGAAAATCACGCAATTAAAGAATTTGAAAATATCGACAGGTTATTGGATTTTCGAGTGAAACTTTCACAAGAACTTATTCACACATAGAATTGTAACACTTTTTAAATTGAACAACTTGATTTCTAAGCACCAAAAAGATAATTTGGGAAGTAGCATTACGGTATTTGTCCTACGATCTACAAAGTTACAAGTTTTTCGCACTATCATTAGCTCTCAGTGTAACATAGTTCATGTATTTCACCATATTCGCTTCTTTATCTTGTTTTTACTGATGGTAAGTTTTACAGCTTCCATTAAAAGAGAGTTATGCGGAGGTTATATTAGCTAAATATCAGATACATCCGATTAGCTGTCGTCACGGTGATGACTACTAATTTTAAAGATAGTAACCTAGCCGAAATCTGTTGAACCACGTATTTTTAACGTTAACCAACGATTTTGTTGAGTGCGCAGTGGTATTTTTAGAGCTAACTTGTCAAATCAAACTGACTACTCACAACCCGATTCATATCAGGTCAATCAGATGGCCACAGCTCAGAAGTAATCCTCACTTCTCCGCTATGTCTTTGTTTCTACAGGGTTATAATATTGTGTACTATTTCTTCTAGAGGTTTTTCTCTCCTAGGGCCAGCGTTTTTTTCAGATTTCAGGCAGTCAACGTTGGATTACGAGTACATTTCCTCAAGTGCGTATTTCAGAGAACGTTTTGAGATGGGGATCAACTTTTCTATCCTATCATTTTCATGTTCGCGATTTTTATTTACGAACATTTTAAATCAAAATCCATGTTATGTGCAAAGCAATTTATGGTGTTGTAATGTAAGCCGTTGCAAAGATTAAAGTCGTGCCAAGTTCATTTAAAATCTGTCTCACTTTCCCAGCGAACTGGAGGTCACTTTTTGCCTTTGGGGAATTTATCAACGAAGTTTTCTGTCAGTTAGGAGAGTCTCGGGTTCTTTCTTCTAACAAGGGACACCCTCTATCAAAATAAAGGCCAAGAAAAATATATTCTTCTAACTTCTGGACTACACTAGCATGTAAAACCAGATAACACAGACTCAGAGTAACCGAACTCTCCACGTAGTTACATTATTAGAACAGTACCTACGAGCTTAATAAGCCTACAGCATTTTTCCATTCGAAAGTATAACCAAATTTCTACGCATATAAAATTTCAAGCTTGTGTTTCATAAATGTATCAAGTAGAATTTTTTCTTGCTAGCTGAAAAAGCACAGAGGGTGAAGAGGTGGAGCTCTCCTCCCCCCCCCCCCTGGGCTGGTGAGGGGAGGAAAAATACGTTTTTTTTTTCAAAATTATATACTTTAAGTTATTTGCAGCTCACAAGCATTGAACATGGCAACTTCCCCCAAGCCAATTGCATCATTTTCGAAACATTTGCTTTGTTCTTTTGAAACAGTTGGGTCATCTACCTCAGTGAAAGTGTAAATATTAGTACAGATTTTAACTTTGTTACGGCATGCTATCATTTTGAACAGTAATTTGCTTCTATTTATTCACGGCTAGTAGTAATATTTTGAAGCACCTAGCCGAGCATAACTCGTCAAACTATGCCACTACTAACTACTACTGTATAGTCTTTGCTTTAGTTAGGAGTGCACAGAATTAGAGGTGTTTGGGTTACCTTTATTGAAACCAATGTTTATTTGACAGGACTCGGGTTTTCTAACCGTGTTGACTTGGTCGCTGACTCGATCACAGAGCTGTGTTGCCAAATACCAAATTGTCTCCCCAACCCATCAATTATAGGTATAACAATATGGCATGTGAGGGTTGCACTTGAACTACGAGATATTTGACAACAAAGCCAGACCCATCTATTCTGATAGATAAGATGTTCGGGATGTTAACATGGATACTTACAAGTGCGAGGATTAAAACGTTTTAAAATTTTGTGCACTCCTTTAACTAAAGGAAAAACTATACACCTTTTTAAAAAAACTATTAGTGCGGAAATTAGTCAGGAGATATGAGTCTCAAAAATTTAATAACTATACACCTACTTATAAATTACTACATCAGCTAATTATACTTTATTACTTTTTTTTATTTCCGAATTTGATTCGCACAACTTTTTAATGCAAACCTATTACACGCTTGTCGTATAAGGTAACTTAAAGGCATACAATTTAATAAAATTATCCGCAAAATTTGCCACCAATCGTCCTATACGATTCTATGAGACTGTCTTCAGCACTTCGTGTTTCTACGACGAGAACGCTGTCGCCTAGATAAATGCAGACTTGCCGCCATCTTTGAGTCACAGCTGTTATCAAATGTACAAATTACGAAGCCAGATGTTGATGGAAATGTCAAGTAAAATAATTGTCTTCGTAATTATATCAAACTATTACTTAGAATTTAACTAGAACGTCACAAGAAGTAGTTTAAGAGCTGTGTTCGAAAGCTGTGACTCAAATATGGTAGCCTATTGTGTATTTATCGCGATGGCTGCGATCAATGCGGCAACTATGAATAATCATTATCGTGTTGAGTATTAACTTCAACTTACAAATGTCTGGCTGGTCGGGAATCATCTAGACGTTTTAGTCAAACATTACCCGGCAGATATTTTTGGGGTGAAATTAATACAAACCATCGTTAGATATATATATA
>QKMV01001476.1:0-15917 GCA_003287335.1 Lednia tumana
AATTGAAAATGTTCAAATTTTGGAAATCTGAAAAGTAGCCAGGCATTATTACACTATTATCTCAAGAATAAAAAAAAACTCACAGCTCTAGATATAACGGTCTTATCAGGGTTAGAAATTTGGCAGCTCATTAAAAAACCTATGCTAAGCACTCTTAAGCGGTGGTCCCTTTGGTGCTTTTCGACAAGAGAAGGCTACGTGCCGGCACCGGGTTTCTCCTCTTCCCTGTTAGCTTCATCATCACCCTCATCATCGCCCTCATCACTCCTTGTTGACACCATGTGTTGACTGGGTTTCAGCACCCAAGGCAAGGCGGAGTCCATCGACATGGCCCAGTTCATCTTGTTCCTGAACGAGAAGCAGCGCGACCCGCGGCTCAACGAGATCTTGTACCCGCTGTACGACGAGAAGCGAGCCACCGAGATCATCGCCACCTACGAGCAGGACGAGGAAGCGAAGACCCAGAGTGAGTCTTGTGAGCGTTGCTCGTGGCATCCGCCGATTCCCAGCCAGCTGCTCGCGGCGTTCACTGCCTGCTTGGGCCAAACAACGCACGCGCTCAAGAAACCGGTTTTACCAGCGCGGTAAAATGGCCAAAAAGTTCACCGAAAACTTGCCAAAGTCTTGTGAAGAATGCTCTTTACCTGACAAGGATTAGAAATAAACAGATAGTTGAATGTTAGCCGTGCAAATGGCTTTAAATTTGTAATCCTTGTCATCTCAGCGTATCCCACGTGTTTGGGAGTTAGTCGAGTTGGTTAGATTGTGATTGCAGCATAACATCACTTGTTTCAGATCGATCTTTGAAACATGTCAAAGCCTTCAAACAACTGTTAGTAAGTTGGTTTAACTGCTGAGAACTTCTTACAAACAAATTACTAGTTTGTTTGTTTGTTTGCAGGCTGTTTGTTAGAAGTTTTCAGTAGTTTAACCCAGTTAATTAACAGTTTTTTTAAAATAAAGCCAATGTTTTTGCATTTCCAATGCTTCTCATCGATACATTACTAGCTTTATCCAAAAAATATAGACCTCGTGTTTCATGCAAATGACTTAAGCATTGTGGAATAGTAATGTCACTACAAAAATGCCTGCCTGCTCAAGGAATCGAACATGTTTGGTGAAATAATTTGACATGATCATTTCAAGGTAACTCTAGACGGACAGTTTGCCAGTATTTCACACGGTTCAAGGGAAGTTCAAGGCAAGGTTCAAGCGAATGAGACTTAGTTCACATACTGAATGCTTATTGGTTCATTTTCATCAAACCTTTCAAACAGTGTCATGGAAATAGAGCCAGACCTAATTGAAGATCTTTTTGACAATCATTTGCTACAACCATTCTTTATCAAAGTTGTGCTTTTTCACGATCCAACTGGGTTTGATCAAATGATCCCGTCGAATAATTTGACGAAATATTTGAACGTGTAAAACAGGCTTTATGCATGACAAGGATAACAATTTCAAAGCCAAATACACGACTAATATTAATTTGAACAGTATTAAAGTCAATTCAAAAATACCTGCCTACCCGAGGACCCGAACCCCGGAACTTTTGCTTACATGGCAACTGCTCTACCACCGACCAAAGCAGGGTACGGCATTTCGGAAGTGATTTTAATCTATATGAGTGGTAGATATCACAAGGAGAATTTGAACCAAGAGGCTTTGACATGTTTCAAAGATTGCTCTGGAGCAAGTGATGCTATGCTGCAATCACAATCTAACTAACTCGACTAACTCCCAAACACGTGGGATACGCTGAGATGACAAGGATTACAAATTTAAAGCCATTTACACAGCTAGTATTAATTTGAAGATTATTAAAATCCCTTCAAAATTACGTGCTTACTCGAGGACTCGAACCCCGGAACTTTTCTTACATGGCAACTACTCTATCCACTGAGCTAAGCAGGGTACGGCATTTCGGAAGTGATTTTAATCTACATGTGTGGTAGATCTCATAATGAGAATGCTCGAGTAAGCTCCTCAAGTAAGCAGGTAATTTTGAAGTGATTTTAATATTCTTTAGGCTTTATCCATTTCTTTCTCGTCTAATATCTCTGAGATTCCCAGTGTACCCAATGCTTGACTTGTTTGACAGAGAAACTGACCAAAGACGGGCTGATCCGCTACCTGATGTCGGACGAGAACGCCCCGGTGTTCCTCGATCGCCTCGACATGTACATGGACATGGACCAACCGCTCTCGCACTATTACATCAACTCTTCCCACAACACCTACCTCAGCGGCAGGCAGTTCGGTGGCAAGAGCTCGGTGGAGATGTACCGACAGGCAAGTTGGCAAGCAGCTATCGCACTATTACATCAACTCTTGCCACAACACCTACTTATTTAAAAAACTGCTTTTAAAAACTTTTGGGCAAGCCAGGCTTGCCCAGAAGAAGCTTTCAGCAAAGTTAGCGAAACGTTGGCAGTTTGTTTGTTGGAAGTTTTCAGCAGTTTAACCCAGTTATTAACATTTTTTTAAATCTAGTGCTGAAATTAGACAGAAGACATGAGTCTTAAAAATTTAATAGAAATGGTGCATGTTTTTGACATATCACCAAAATACTGTAAAATATTGTTGTTCAAGTAGGTATATATTTTTTCGTATCGCGTATTTCCCAAACAAACAGAGTATGATCAGGGGACCTCCGGTGTCAAGAGGCCCGAAGGGGCTCCCGAAGTCATTCGGGAGCGGCTTGGGTCTCTGCTAATACACCACTGCTCATACGTATATTATGCACATCCTAGTGCATTTTCGTTTTCACTGAAAACGGTGTAATAATCGAGCTCTAGCACAATTCAGTTCCCACAATTTTCTTCGTGATGCTGCACTCAGCACTCGGAAGTATTTATCCAGAAAGATATGCACCTCTCGCGATTCCTTTTCCGTATCTCCAACAATTCCTTTGTTCGTCTTTAATTAGTTAACCAATCTTGTTGGAACCGCTAAATTATACCTCCACGTGAGAGAAATATCAGCCTGTTATGTTGAGACCTCATCCGGCTGCCAAGTTGATTTGACCGCAACCATGTTGTCAAGTAAAGGAGCCAAAGAGCTGACCTCGGGGTCTCCGGTTACAGTCCTGTCTTGGGCTGGCTGGTCGTTCTGTTGTTGTGGCACGCAAGTGGTACTGGTGTTTTGTTGTACTGCATGTATAAGGTGACCATAACATTCACTCGTTGTTGAGGTCGTTAGGGGCGAAAAGAGACGTACGGGTGCTAGTAAGTCACATAAAAGTCTCTCTTTGCGAGGCACTTGCAAAAAGATGTCACGAGGCATAATAGCAATACGGGACATTTATGGATATTTAAGCGGGTCCCGCTGGCTGGCTGACATGGGAAATAAGCGAAAGAGTATGGAAATAAGACGGATGGTCACCCTTGTATGCTGCAGGATCTAACAGGCAGCTGATGTTGCATGTCTGTTTGCACGTGCGCCCATCTACGATCGGCTTTGTTTTGTTGATGAAACTGTATCATACGAAACCACCTGCAGTCTCGCAGTTTTTTTCACCACAAAGTCTTGTCCTACATATTCATTTCGAAGCTATGGATCCATTTTCAAGTTGTATCGAGTTGTGTTGTCTATATGATGAGGTGACTTGCTTACCAGGATGCTTTTTAAGAGTCGACTCGGAGAATCCTGCAGTCGGAGAATCCTTGACTGAAATGTGTCACGCGAGGCTGGTTCGGCTGTGCGGGGAGTTGAACGCTGGTACGGCACGGGTCTGAACCGAGTGTATGCACAGAGGCCCAAACATTTCATTTTATGACTTTTCTTCTCGGCTCATTCAAATTCAAATTCGCTCATGAGTATACAACGATAATAACAATAACGCACGTATTATAATTTATAATAGCAATAAAATGAGCAAGTATCATTTCACCTGCTTGGCAGTCGTTTGCTGCGTACCCTACGCCTACCCCCGCACAAGAAAAGGGATTGCCGTTTGAATTTTTCTAAAAAATTAGATAAAATAATTTTCCGGGGTGCCCCTAAAAATGTGGCCCCCGAAGCATGGGCCTACCCGACCTACGCTATAATACTGACCTCTGTGTGACATCAACCTGTCACGGGTTTAACTATGCATACGGCATTGCGGATCATGTATCAGTTCAATCGTTGTTATAGCTAAAGCTCTCTTCTTGAGCATTCGACGCTCTAACGACTTCGTGCGTTTTTGCCAGGGCGTCGTAAAAATCGAATAACACAGTTTTGTACGCCAATGCGGACAGCCTGCAGCGAAACAAAACTATAGCGTGCTTGCATTTCGTAACAACTGTAACTAGTTGATTGACTATGAATTTCAGATTATCTTAAAGATTTCGTAATTCCATGCTACTTTCTCGCGAATGCAGTGTAACATATTATGAACCGAGCATGAGCATGAGCATAAGCAGCCACAATCAAGTACGAAGTCCAATGAGTGAAAAATTACGTTGCTCTTCTTGTTCTGTGTACCTACAATTCTGTCCTTCGGTCACCTAAAGGCCATCGTTGTTTTTCAGGATAATGGCTATTAAATAATCTTTTTAATGCCGGCTTTCACGTATAATCTCAACTCGACCTCACCAAGAAAAATTATCTACAAGATGAGCTTCTGCTAAATATGTCCCAGCCATGAGCTGTGGTTGTGATTTAATGCTATGGTCTCTAGTTGTTATCCGCAAGAATTGTCATCTGAATTGTTGCTCTTTTTCCGAAAGATGCAGTTACCCAGGATACATTTTTTTTTACCCGTACGAACTGCTGTCATGCAGGTCACAAAATTCGCAGAGAGCTTGAAACTTTCGACACAAAGAAATAGTAATTGAGAAAACTGAGAAAACCTTGAGTTGGTTGTGTCTAATTAGGTGAATGGTGACTGGGGCAAAAACGGAGGTTTGATTAACCGAAGGTTGTGAAGCCAGAAATATCGCCACAATTGGACTTAAAATATCGATTGTTGTGCATTGATAGTTAATAGCTAATGGCTTATTATAGGAAACAACCGCTTTATAAGTATAACTGTCGGCAGAATTTCCTTCTATGGGCTTATTTTGACAAGGTTTTTTGCATTGAAGCGTTTCAAATTAAGATAGTTGGTTGGCCTTGCGACCTGAGTTCTGACCTGAGGACACAGTGTGACTGAGTGTGAGGGTCATCTTCAAGACGAAGACGTTATTCAGGCGAATAAAAATTGAACTCTGCGACTGGCTGAGACTAGAAGTCAAGTACATGTGCCACCTGGGAAAATGCCAGAACCCGCAATTATTTTTATCTCCGCCCGTTGTACATTGCATTTTAGTTGCGCACGTACGATCGTTCTTAATACGCAAAGGCACTCTGTGCTCAGCCGGATTACTCTTTTTCGACACAAAAATTTAATTTGTGTTGCACAAGGTTAGTTTAGTTGTATTACCTTGGATTGATTTCGACTGGACCTACTGGCTTCTTTCAATACCTATTGGGGAACAGGGCTCATTCCATCCATTTTGCAAGTCTTCGTACATACTCAAGTAGGGACTACTCACGTATCGTCTGTAACTACTCACAATCTTTCATCTCATCTCTCAAGAATACTTGAATCCTGGCTTTACAGTCAAAGCATGCTTGAAAACTGTAGTGTCATAAATATTTTCTATCAAAAGATGTGTAGGTACCTCTCTAAGAGAAAAAAGAGAAACTTCGGTCGTGCTCGCATCTTTTGTTAAATGTGTTATTGTTTTTAATAGTCGGCATCATTGTGTTACAGATCAGTCCTCCCTGCCGCCGCCATGGGTGAAAAGCGAGGAATGAAAGCTCTGGAGTTGTGGTGCAAGCGAGTCACTGATGGTTATCAAGGGGTCAGAGTGGAAAACATGACGACATCGTGGCGAGATGGGCTCGCCTTCTGTGCCATTATTCATCATTTCAGGCCAGATCTTATGTAAGCATCACATTAAGTTACCATCCCATCCCATCTGATTGTTATCGTCCTCAACTCGTGGGGTTTTCGTTAAACCCATGAAAGTCTTCTCCCACTTATGCACGTAGTATGAACCTACCTACCATTGTTAGAGGGAAATCTGTAATAACTTGTTTAGATTTGTGAAAAGGAAATCCTGCTACAAGAATAAATTGGTGTGCCATATTCAGGATTTTTCTCGTACGCGCAGTGACTTCTGCCAATTAGGGGATGATCTGATCATTGATCTGCTCTCACAATTCTGAACAGGCAGAGCCTTTTTATGATAGTGCCTTCGTTTTTAGTATACAGTCCAAAACAGACCATGCGCCAAAAATGAACTATGACTGAGAATACACAAGGATGAGGACAAATGCTGTGGGAAGAACAAGCATGGATTTCAAATAGTTTTCTCAGAAAATATCTTACATGAAAAAAATAAAAATACTATACCTACCTTAAGTATGTTTGCCCAACCTCACAATTAAAATGTTAATTCTGGACATTTCTCAATAGCTTTGAAAATATTGTCATTTCTCATTAGTAATAATGGGCTAGCTTGCTAGCTAATACATTGCCAGGATTAAGATCCAAGGTCTTATGACAACAGGATCAGGTGGACTGTGTATCAACTCATAGCTACCCATATTGCAGGCAAGCAGCTGGTGTTTATTTCCCTGCCACACACTGTCTTTGGGGAGAGAGGGAGAGAATAAACCAGATAGTTTAGTCCATTTCTGTAGCTGTGACACTTATTTCCAGCCCACTTCATTAGCATGGCCAAGACTAAGACAAAATTCTTTTTTATTTGTTTAATTTATTGACTGTATAAAATAGAAAAGCTAGCAAGCTGTAACAGGTTGTGACTTGTAGTGCCACTTGCCAGGGTAATGTACTCTTCTAGCTTCTTGACCATAAATGGTGACCAGTTCTTGACCGACTCAAGTCGTCAGAAGGTCAGGACCATCCGCGTACGACCTTCATGCATTCTGGTTTCCTCGTTGGTCACTTTATCAATCTGCCTAATAACTACAGTTTGCATCATTATGCAAATCAGAGTACCTTCATCAAAAGGATGTGGCTTCAGCTTGCCAATGTGTAAAGTTCTTTCAATGATATTTATATTTTTATGACGCGTTTCCTGCATTTTAAATCAAAGTTGCTGACAGAGACTAATTTTGTCATTACTATTTTAGCGATTTTGCAAGCCTGAAAAAAAGCGACATCCTCCACAACAACGAGCTTGCTTTTCGCACCGCCGAGGTCCATCTTGGCATCCCGGCATTGCTGGATGCGGAAGACATGGTCGAGTTCTCTGTTCCCGACCGCCTCTCGATCCTCACGTACCTGTCGCAGTTCTACCAGGCTTTTGCCGGCAGCCGACAGAGTATGTAACGTTCGTCTCACCTACGCGAAATTACGCACATTACTTTACCATTTTCTTCTTGTAGGAGACATCTAAATAGTTCAGAGTGTTAGACACCAATTCTCATGAGACCACTGAAGTTAAGGAAAAATGCACTCTTGGGTATAGGACCTTTCATGACTGTAATTTTGTCTGGTGGGAGAGATTGAGAGGTTCAATGCTGTCTTGATAGCAACCTCTGAACAGCATGAAGGATTCGACACTTAAGTGTTGCACTTGCACCATCCTTCCAAATGACTTTCAGCAGTGGTTCCCTCCGTGGGTGCTTTTCAACAGTAGCAGGCCTGCTGGCACTGAGCTTTCCCTTGCATTCATGAAGGTGGCATCACCCTGCCATTTACGGATGAAAACGGAACAGTGCTACAGACCTTGTTGTGCACATTGCATCGTTAAACACCAATTATCGGTAATCTTATTTTAAACTGATATTTTTAGACGTGTGCAAATTGGTATTAAGTACTTGATGAACTAAGTAGCGTTGTAAATACTTCGAAACATGCAGTTATACAAATTTAACTACATTGCTCAACGTCAGTTATCACACTTCATGTCTCCTCTGAACAAGATTCTCAAAAGGAAGTGTGAATAGAATAAGATGGTGGCATAACTCATCACAGTAATCTATTGTGTCTAGGGAGATGAAAAGCAAGGAAACACTTTCACTCACTTCACCCGAGTGCACTTGGCTGGGCTTGCCCTCCAGTGAAAGTTGCACTTTACTCCTGTAGTACATGTTCCAAGACTGCCTGCCACTGTGTCTGCCACTTTTATGTAATAATTACTTTCTCATGGTTGTTTGCAAATTAACTACTGTTCCTTTCACATGTACCTGCTACATGTCTGCCATTACCTTTGTCATGCCCGTTACACATGGTTCTGTGATATACCTAAGCCACCACACCATTGTTTTAAAAAGTCCAATAACTAATTTCCAGTTGTAATTCTAGTCTATTACCCAATCTAACTACCTACCAGCAATAGAAGATTAAATAACCTTTG
Source organism: Lednia tumana (assembly GCA_003287335.1). Taxonomy (NCBI): domain Eukaryota; kingdom Metazoa; phylum Arthropoda; class Insecta; order Plecoptera; family Nemouridae; genus Lednia; species Lednia tumana. The sequence goes on from QKMV01001476.1 coordinate 8,358, forward strand.
TGAGAAAATCTCATGAGATACTTGCCCTTCATGCATTTTAATGTGGTAAACTTAATTGTGTACATTTTAGGTACTTCTCCCATCCACAATCGGACTCTCCCTGCGGGCAAAAGATCGGCCAGTCCATCAGTGTTATCTCCTGCCTCTCAGACTCCAACAAAGGTGGGCTGCTAAGCAAATATTTGCTGACTATTTAAATAAGCTTAAGTAATTGTTTTCGGTTACCTAGGCGGTTGGGTGACTCGCATAATTTTAGCATTTATATACTGTTTCACAACCTCTGCAGTTGAAGTTACTTCCCTCAACAGTTTGCAATTATAAAATAATTTAGTCCATACTTCTATGCACTGATGGTCTTTGAATACTTAATTAAATGGTACTAGAGCTGATCAATTTAACTATCCTCAATATCAACTTGGACAGAAATTATAATTTTCTTGGATTTTCTTTGGATGGTATACACACTTATGTCTACATTCTCTAGTGTATGCAGTTCTTATTGTACCAACCTTCAGATCCATTAGTTGATTACAGTACATGTCCACCCAATTAATTATGCATACATTTTATTAGCTGTTTGTGCTTCATTTATTTGCATGCATTAATGTTTAATAAAGGCTGCTTGCTTGGGATTTAATTACTAACAATTGATCATTATGTATATAATAGATGACTTAGAGCAGACGTGGAATAAAACTGGTGGTGGGTGTGAATAGCATCTTACGATTAAACTGGACTTGGCAGTTTGCTTCACTACATAGTCTGCATCCTGATCTGTGAATGATTCTTTACAATTGTGTATAAAATGTGGCTTGGTCCAACATTATTGTCTAAGCTTTCCTACCTACGGGAGCACATGGGGAGTGTGGCGGTGATAATGAAAAAATTCTGTGCACCTTTCTTCTTTCTGTGTTCTTTCTAAACAGACAAACTTCCTTTCACGGTATTTTTTAGTGAACAGCATGACTTGTTCATCCTATTCTCATTCTGTTTCATTGATCTATAATACTATTCATTTCAATATTGTGGTACCTGGGATTGGTACCTATGATTTGTTGACATTGCACTTCCTGTCTTAAGAGTACCTGATGCACAATTTTCCCTTCCTTTATGTGTAGTTCTCTTCCATCATCGGCTCCATTCATTCCGTTTGATAGCTTACGAGCAAACAATTTGTTCTTTTGACACCACACAGGATGATGGTTGTCACCTTTGCAAAGTTTTCTCTGAAAATCTCGATCAGAAATCACTGAACACGCTAACCAGATGAAATGCAATGCAAAGTACAGATTGGTTTTTAGATAGAACCCCACACTGAACCATTCGTGTTTATTTCCTTAGGAGGAAAGCTTGGACATAATGGGACAGTATAAGCCTGAGATATTCTGCTAGCAGGTCTGTATTTGTCTACTGCTTGTGGCTTTGTGTTGTCGTTGGCTTGCGAACATGGCTTGAATGTGTCTGGAATCTCCCGTGTAGATGGTGGCGTTGGCGCCGGCCCGCCGCGAGCCCTGCGCCAATTGCGCCAACCCGGTGTTCATAGCCGAGCGGCTTCTGGTTGGTCGGAAGCTCTTCCACCGCGCCTGCTTCCGCTGCGCCCGTTGCGCCCACCCGCTCAGCCTGGCCAACTGCTACGAGACCGAAGACGGAAATTACTGTTGCGAAGCTTGCCCGGACGAGGTCGACAGCAAAAGTGGTGTCCGTCCAGAATCTCACGACGAATACAGCCAAGACTTTGAAACAGTGCTGGAGAGTGATGTGCACCCGGCTACCCGTGATATTGTAGTGACGGAAGCAAAACAGGATGTGGCAATGTCAAACTTCATGATCGGTCAGTTGCAATGGGAGGAGAAGGAAGTGTCCCTTCCTCTTCCTCCCAGTATTGTCAGTGAGCAGGATATTGACAATCATCCACAGATTTGTACATTAGACTCTGAAACCAGTAGTCATGAAACTAGTGCACCAGTTTCTTTAGCAAGTGATAGCCGTGTGAAACTTAGCAGTGTAGATATTTCTAAGGAGAAAAGTTTGTATTTTTGTACCAAAACAAACTCGCCCCCTGCTGAACATTTCAGTTATGAGGCCGAGCAAGTTCCTGTAATTGTAAGACGTAGTAGTATTAAGAATATTAGCGATAATGATGATCAGCCATCAACTGCCAACGACAGAACAGAAGACTGCAATAATGATCAAAATGAGCTCATCACGAAAGGAACCAAAGATTTGGGCGATGAACTTAACTCCATTGTGAAATTAAGAATGAAAATGTTTGACAGTGATCAGCAGAAAGAAAATACTCCACGAAAAATATACTCCAGCAGGAAATCAATAACTCTGAGCACTAAATGCGACGACTACACTGAGACCGAAATTTCTTCATCCGATTTGGCGCCATCGAAAAGAATAACGGAAGAGAAAAGCGTCGAAAGTTTACATAATGAGGGAGTGGAGTTATTGCAGAGGGACTCGTTCCGTGCAGATGACAGTGAGTTACTAGCTCATAAGGATCAAGATCTCAATTTCGTGGCAGACTCGGTGAGCAGCAATGATGTTGGAGTAAGCAAAGGAGATAATTTAGATGATTTAGAAATCAGACTAGAATTACCAGTTATAGAAATTGGAGAGGGAATTCGTTTTCCTGCCGGTACTTCGGATGAAATGTTGCCATCTTTAGCTTTGCATGCAACTTGTAGTGAAACACAGAAAGATGTGGCCATCCCTGATCTTGCGCTAGGTAGTCCAGTTTTGGGATCTGAAAATTTTAACCCTTCGGTTGATATTCCTGACCTTGATGGAGAACCCGGCAAAGAAACTCCGTCTCGTCCAGATAAACCTTCCGAGGTGAAAACAGATGATGGGACTTCCACCAATATTTCAACATTTCATCAATCGGAAAGTTCATCGAAAAGGGCCTCTCTTAAAGAGGATCTTATTGTTTATCCGACCGAGCTAAACCCATTTGGCGACGACGAAAGTGAAGACGAAGGCGATACTGCTGAGAAACCTTCTGCTGCAAGCTCTAATCCCTTTGGCGATGATGATGAAGAGAAGCCGCAGGCAGCCTCGACACCGAAGGGAAAGCCTCCACGACCGCCGCCCCCTCGAGTTGTTTCCAAGGCGGCCGAAGAAAATATGCCGAAAATCAATGTGAATCCCTTCTGGAGCGATGGAGAAGAGCCCGAGAGTGAGGATGAGAGCAGCGCAACACTGAAGAAATTGCCTGTTCCACTTCCGAGATCCATCATGTAAGCAACCTCAAGGGCACCTAAACATTTTAATATCCTGATATGGTCGGGGGTACTGAGCCTTACAAAATATCCTTTGCAGAAGAATATAAAAATCATTTCAATAATACCTGCTTGCTGAGTACCTTGCTTAGCTCAGTGGTAGAGCAGTTGCCATGAAAGCAGAAGGTACGCGGTTCGAGTCCTCGAGTAAGCAGGTATTTTTGAAGTGATTTTAATATTGACAAGGATTAAAGATTTAAAGCCAAATTACACGGCTAGTAATGATTTTTCAGAATATTAAAATCACTTCAAAAATACCTGCTTACTCGAGGACTTGATCCCCGGACCTTTTGTTTACCGAGCAAATGCTCTAACCACTGAGCTAAGCAAGATACAGCATTTCGGAAGTTATTTTAATCTATAAAAGTGGTAGATCTTGGTTGAGAATTTGATGCAAGTGGCTTTGACATGTTTTTAATATTCTTTAAATTAATTCTAGCCGTGTATTTGGCTTTAAATTTGTTGTCCTTGTCATCCTTTGCAGAAGCTTTTTTCCATGGTTTAATGCAAACGGAACTCAACTCTATTGAAACAAAATTTTGGCAAGACTAAACCCAGATGATGTTTATTTACGTGCAAGTTTTAACAAGTGAGATATACAAGATCCAAGAGCACAAGATAAATTTTAATGAAACTTAACAAACTTGTTTTGTTTCTTCAGAAAACGCACCACTCCGGAACCAAGCCCAGCACCTAGACTCCGCAGCAGCTCGGGTGCAAAGTTTGGTTCTGCCAATTCGTTGTCGAGCACAGACTCATCTTTGAACAGCACGCTCCGGCGCAAGAAGAAGGCGGCGCCTCCACCTCCAACACCCGATTTCACGCTCCTACTTCCTGGCGACGCCCCGCCGCCCTTGCCGGAAAGCGCCCCGCCCGAACGCAGCCCCGCACTCCCCGACTTCTCCCTCCTATTGCCGAACAGCGATGCCCTTGCCGGCGTCGCGTCTCCGTCTAACTCAGTCTCATCATCGCCCAAGACACTTCCGCGGCACCGGAAGACCCGGCCAGCTCCGCCGCCTCCCTGCGGAGATCTTCCGAGGAGAAAGATCGAGGTGTCTCCTGACGTCGAATGCGAAAAGTCGGAGAAGAATGAAGCGAATCGGAACCGCCAAAGCAAAACGGAGTCTGGCGAGCAAACAGCGTTTGCGATGGCGGCTAACAAGAGCATGTACGGCCAGTGGAAGAGAAAGAAGGGTCCGGCTCCACCGCGACCTGTGCCTCAACGAAGACAGGTAATTTCAAAACAATTCTTTTTGCTGGAAGATGAAAATTGTCCTTGAACATTATTGCTTATTTCAATATTTTAGAGAAAAATACCCTACATCTTTAAGGGCCAGTTTTTCAATAGCTGGTTAGATATTTAACTGATCGTTAATTCAAAATCAACACTTCTGATTACATGTTGCTATGGTAATAACAAGTTAACGGCTTGTTAGTTTCTTAACCGGCTATTGAAAAACTGGCCCTAAGCTGCACAACGAATCAGTGCAGTAGTTAAGTAATGAGTAACGTCTGTCTTCAAGTGTAACTTGATAAAAATGATGAAGAATACATTGTACGGGTTAAAATTACAAATTTAAAGTTATTTTATCCTCGCTACAAGCTGAAAGTTTGCCAACTCGGCTCTCGGGTAGAACTCTGCTACAGGCACAGAAAGTACATTCGATTGTAAGCAGGTATTTTTGAAGTGATTTTAATATTCTTAAAACTTTTTGTTGTTTTTATCTCTGGAATTTTTTTTGTCAAGTATTTTCCGCTTTCAAAAAACTGTTAGTAAACAGGTTAAACTGCTGAAAACTTCTAACAAACAAACGGCCGACATTAATGGCAGTTTGTTTGTTAGAAGTTTTCGGAAGTTTAACCCATTTACAAACAGTTTTTTTCAAAGCTAGTGCTGAAATTAGACAGAAGACATGAGTCTTAAAAATGTAATATTTTCCACTTGTTTTGTTTCCTGCAAATCAACTTTTACCATTTCTAAGCTCTGTTTTTTATGCTTGATAGATACGAGAGATTCCGATGAAAGAAGTGAAGCGGGAGCTTCAGGACATTGAAGTGCAACAGCTGGAGCTGGAGCGGCAAGGAGTGCGTCTGGAGAAAACCATCCGCTGCAGGTTTGACGACTCGGAGCCCGTAGATGTGGAAGGTGAGCCTAAAATTTTGAGGTGTACCGACGTGTTATTATTGAGTATGGTATGTAGTAGTAGTGGTAGTAGTCTGTTCAATTGACAATCAACTTGCCTCTGAAAAGTCTCAACGTGAATCAATAGATTTCAATTTTATTTTTAAGGTAGCCACGTAAATCCACGTCTACGACATGATTTCATTTTTCCGAGACAAATGGATTAATTTTTACTCATTTCCTTTGCAGATTCTCCTAGTGTCGTCACTCCAGATGTGGAAGACATGGTTATGCAGTTGTTTGAAATCGTGAATGAAAAGAACGAGTTGTTTCGTCGCCAAGCAGAGCTGATGTACCTGTACGTTACCATATTACCTTGAATATAATTTGTTTCAAAACCCCAGAGCCAAAAACATAGGCTAGTAATCCAACCTCGGCTTACAATCAGGTGAAAAAGACAAGAATATTTTTTTAATGGGGAGTACTTCTTCCTTGAAGAAAGACTAGTATACACTGATTTATTGGCCCCCACCCCCCAAAAAAAAACCTCAACCTCTGGACATGACAGCATTATTTATGACATGCTTGGAAACAAGTAGGGTTTGAAAATTTCTAAAAATGTTGAAAGATGGTGTAATTTTTATTTTTAAGGCAAATTTGAAGGATTCATGATCGACTGTGTATCATGAATGAAGGTAGGGGTGAAACGAAGTATTGTTCGAACCAATAATGATAGGGGACAAGCCATAGGGTAAGCCATAGGTACTAGGGCTTCGCCGTAACGCTTATTTAAATGCGTTGCCCAATGAGCCTCATATTTCTCAGAAAACTTCAAAAGATGCAGACCCATATAAAAAATACAAAAAAAAAAACGAAAGTTTCATCAAATACCTTGCCTTGGAAGTTTCACCAAATACACTGCGTAACTTTGGCCTGCAGCGGCAAACAAACAGAAAAACGAAAAAAAATGTTTTTTTTTGTGGTTAGTAGAATTGAATTCTTCGCTCCGCTCATCCAAAAAGTAACGACTTACATGAATACACTGTATTAAAATACGGTTTGAAAATTATTCAGTTTAATACCAAATCCAGAAGGTTTTTTCTTTTAAAATTGTCTTTTTAGCTTTTATTTTCAACACGTGACAAGGACATATTCAATGGCAATTAGCTGTGCTCAAACTTTTTGCAATTGAGGTCATGATGGCACTGCAAATTTGGTTAGGGCACTTCGTACATTTCGAAATGTGCTGAACCATCTTAGTGGCCTTGTTGATCGTAACCCACAAACAAAATTTGTATTTTTCTTGGCTGGATCTAATTCCAAGAGCAAGCAGCACTTGTGCACAGATTTAAGTTTCTTTATCGTGCTTGGACACTTGTTTGATGAATGAAGCTAGGAGACTGATAGGCCTGCATTGTACTCACTAAAATCACCACAAAATTACGACCAGATTACGACCACCTGTGCTGGCATGACCCCAAACTTACTAGGAAGGCAGGAAGCTACAAAATACCAATCTTTCACGTTTTGTTGAAAGTTTCAACCCTTTGAACACTAGAAACAAGGCTGGTAATTTCTCCAGAGGACCACTTTTGATCAGTTGCCAATCTAATACTTTGCAAAGTGGGCTAGCACAGCAGTCGATGTGAAAAAGATAGTGCTTTCATTAGGAAAGGGAAGGAAATCGGGCCACATCCACTGCAGATAACTGATGTTTTAGAAAACGCTTTGATGCATCCAAAAAGTTTCCCTCACAAACCATAGATTGGTTTGGGAACTCATAGTAGTTTCCCATTTTTTATGATATTGTCTCAAAACCTAATGATTGGTATTCAAAAAATTTGTTGATATTCAAATTCATGAAAAGAAAATTGCATGAACTCACAAATCCTTTTTCCAATTTTTTACCTTCAAATTTAGGAGGTGGGCATATATTCCGAACAATGCGGAATATTTTTTAAGACTCATGTCTCCTGACTAATTTCAGCACTATAGTTTTTAAAAAAAACTGGTTATAACTGGGTTAAACTGCTGAAAACTTCTAACAAATAAACTGCCTGAAAATCTATATAATCTATCTAGATAATGTATCTTATATAGATAATAATACAGGCAGTTTATTTTTTAGAAGTTTTCAGCAGTTTAACCCAG
>QKMV01001477.1:0-15915 GCA_003287335.1 Lednia tumana
CAGTTATTAACAGTTTTTTTAAAAACTATAGTGCTGAAATTAGTCAGGAGATATGAGTCTCAAAAAAGTAATAACGACGAGTCTAGATCAGGGGCCAGCAACTTCATTCTGACTGGATCCCAAACTCCACTAATTTTTGGCTGGCTGTTCAGACGATACATAATGTATTTTAATTTGAGTGCTCTGACGATTGCTAAGGCGACGAAGTTGTCTAGCTTTGTCTCTCTACAAGTTGCATGGTTGACTTGGTGTCCGCCCAAAGGGCACGCGAACCAGGCTAGTAAATAAGTTAAACGTCAGGCACCAACCTTCTGGTCGTGGCGGCGGCGGCCGTGGCGGTCCGAGCGGATCTGTTGGCTCATCCAGGCCGCTGCGGCTCCGTGAGTGGGCGTGGTGGTGGGAGGGGGGTGTGGCAGGCCGGTCCAGCTGGCTGAGCGAGACGTCTAGCAGCGGGCCGCGAGATCGGCCCCGAGGGACCAGGTTGCTCTTGTCCTCTGAATGCTGGTGCCGGCTCGGTGGCTGGACGTAGAGGTTCTGCGACGAGTAGTTGCCGTTCGGGGTGTGAAGCGAGTCCAGATAGTTGCCGTGGCTCTCTGAGGGTGGGGAAGAAAATTAGCTCAAACAAAAAAGAATGGAAAATGTAATTTGGTCATTACTTTTATAAGTTGAAGGCTATCATAATATCATGTATATATTTTATTTTGTGACAATACAGCATTTATTAATCCATTTATTTATTGAATTTATTAAATTTGATTCTGTATTAACCATTTAACTGTCGAGTTTCTTCAAGCTTAAATGAGGTTGTACTACTTCCGGGCAAGGGTTTACAAAATAACAGACTGAATAAACAAGTGGAATTCTGAAAATTTAGAATGATGTTTTCAAGGTTTAATTTCTTGCTTATAAGTACCAATAATATTCATATATTAAGCTTATTGTCCAGTACAAATTCAAGGAGGCGCGGTATTCGAAACACCGAAAGGGTGTAGAGCAGATAAAGGGTTAACAAGCTTAGGAATTTACAAAACAAGTTTACAGTTGTATTTTTCTGGTGGCTTAGCATTTTAGATGTTTTGACTGCGTTCCAAAAAAGCGTTGTTTTTGCCAAAAAGGAAAGGAGAGCCACTTGAGTGTGTTGCCATGAGCTCACAGAGCAGGTGCTGCTACAATTGTCATGTTATTTGCTAGGATTCAGTATTACAATCCTGTAGAATATGTTTTTTATATTCTACAATCAATTCTACCATAAAAAGATGTTAAAATTAAATTGTAAGAGAAAGAGTCTTTAAGAGCCATTACCTATGAGCTTATTACATGATGGTTAATACTCATAACTGACATTATCTGAAATTATAGAAAAGATAAGAGTATTTACCAAAAATTTTAATGTTTGCCAGTGTGGGTTTAAATTTGCAAAACACCTTGCAATACATAAAAGTAAACCCAGTTGCAATTGTCTCTATTACAAATTGAATGCAGCTATTTTGGTGGTAAATCTTATTGGCTGTAATAGTAATTTTTTGATTTACTGAGTTTTCAAGTTATCACCAAAATGGCTGCCTTTATTTTGCAGCCCAAGGGAAATTAACATTGAATTTTTTAGATTGCCACCATCAACTCCTCCAAAACGGCGGATTTCAATATTCTCAGATAGAATAGTACCACCTTCGAAGTAGTAATACCTTGGAAATTAATCATACCTTTTGGCAGTGTGGTATGCTCAAGATTGTGGTTCAACGGAGGCCTATTCTCTCTCCTGACGACTAGATTCAGTTTATCCTTGCTGGACTCGATGAGTTTGCGTGCCTCCTTGAGCGTCATTCCGTCGGTGGTGTGGTTGTTAATTTTCAGCAGCACGTCCCCGTCTTGTATCGTGTTGCCGTCCTTGTCTGACACACACTTGTTGGCCACTTCACGCACAAATATCTTGCTGCCGAGCACCAGGCCAAAGTCTGCGGGAAACAATGACGTAGGAGTACAATTAGGTAGATCATATTCAGTGGTTAATTTGTGAGTAAGCGTAAGCTCTGCTTACGTACATTTTTTTAGGGTAATTTGAGCTTACCTACCTTTTTATTTTAAATGATACTTACTAACAAAGGTATTTAATAATTTTCTGAAATGGTAATTAAAAATCTACGTTACTCATTTCTATTCTGGAAATAAACACATCCAAAATTCGGTTTATAAACAGGGAATATTCAAATTTTCGCCTGTGACACTAGAATTTGGCAAATGGAATGTAAGTCAAAGTGCCAGTACAAGCCCCCCCTAGCAAGCTCAGCGACCCCTTGTTTTTAGCATTGCGCTATCAATTTCATATTTTCTTGTCACCTACCACATGTTGCCACTTTTTAAAATAATTTTGTGGGTAGTACTTTACTATTTCAAATCTTTTCATTGATTTCTTTGGCAGAATGTACAACTTTAATGTAATTAGTGATCCTATTGAAAATTAAGCGCCGCAATTTTGATAGCAACTTTCGTGGTGGCAGCGGTGGCCCCAATAAGGTATCAATTTACCGGTACCACCTCCACCAAAATGGCAGCCTTCAATCTGCTTTCGGGGTATATTTAACATAGTTTTAAATACCCGCAGGATTGTCTACCTAAGCGAATTTGTCTGGCCTGTCTCTTATGGCGTAGTACCCCCTTGGTAGGGAAGAATGTTGAGTGAGAAGCTAACAGAGTTGCATTTTAACTTGACAATCACCTTCATGGTATTTATTGTATTCTCAATCTTGTAAAATTTCAAGATAATGGGATCGTGTTATATTTATTTATTTCCTAACAAGAAAGTGCAAGAATAATTTCACTATTTGACCTCTTTATTGAAGATTGAATAATGGGATGCGATTTGATTTTGTTCAAAAATAGATCAGCAAAAGAATTCATATAAGATCATATTAGATCTAGGGATCCACGAGATTATATGATGATTGTTAAAGATCACCCTGTAACATCTTCAGAAGAATGTGGAATATCTAGCAAGTGTCTGTGACAAGACCTGCACTTGACAGGAAAATTTCGTAAGATTCTTTCTCAAGAATTGCCGTATTTTGACCGTAACATCATGCCATCTTGGTGGGTGGGAAATGAGATTAAGTAAATGGATTTTAAATTATTATGTGTCTTTGTTGAATTTATCGTGATTTTTCAAGATGTGGGGGCTACTTCCGGTATTTTACGAAGTCCTGACTAGAGGGTTTACGAATCTCAAAAATGCTCCACGAGATCAAGTCCCGCCTGGATCTCTTGAAATTCCCACAAAATCCAACAGCCCACGAAAACTGTGACATGTTTTTCAGCGGGGCTCAATTTGGAGTGGAGGACACGTACCATCTTTCTTGCTCGTTTTGGTGAGACTCAGTTTGACTGTGTGCGGCTCCGAAAACGCGGGCAGGATGACTCTTCTCCGAACCGCCAACAGGACGGTGTTCCCCGAGTCCCGGAGCACCTGGACGGCGGTGGCATATTCCACATTCTCCAGGGATATCCCGTTGGCAGAGATGATTCGATCGTTCACTCTGCAACCAGATTATAATCTTGTTTACCTAACTTCGCTCAGTAAGTAGTAGTTTTGTTTATTCAGCTATCCAGCTAGTAGAAGCAAAAGACATACATATACATGGAATACAGAGCATATCAAATTGAATTAATGTTACAAGTTATGTATGACGGTTTGAAATATTATGGTGTAATCCATTGGTTCTAGTGTTTTCGCCCCCATTTTCCCTTTATTTGGATCCCTTCTAATTTCTAGGCACTCGCGCCTAAAGGTTTTAATGTTCAGCACTCTTTACTTTGCCATGGGTAGTCGAGAGAAAATTTTAATTCCTTTGAAAAATAACATAGAGTTACCAAAGGCTGAAGAAGTTCTCTTTATTGCTAGGTTTTTTGAGTTTGTGGTTTTACGTACATTGGTACGATCGACTTCAAGTGGTTTCTCATTGCAAAAACCTTGGAGATTCTGATTTGATTCCGAATATTTAACGCATCATGTGACTTACAATGTTCAGGTTGACATCTAAAAAGCATTTCATCACTTACGTTTTAATAATATAAATGTTCTTTGTGAGAAAATATTGAAAAGGACATACGTAACCCGAGACAGACTCAGTTGTCATGTTGGCTTTCGATATTTTTAAATTTATGTGCCGGTGGATCGATTCAAACTAGATTGAATTAGTGTTGAGGAGACCGCGGCTTTAAAGATGGGGAAAATACCGGAATCACGCGTCAGTAGTGAAGTTGAAGTTAGCGTTCCCGTTTCCCATAGCCTAGGTCCGTTTTAGCTCACTTGCACTAATCTCGCAGACTACATACTAACTAAACAATTAGGTATGTCAAGAATGTTTATGTTAGTATTTATTTCAGAATCAAGTACTTGGGTGTGTTTTAATCGTTGAAATACTTTAGGGATTCTCTAGAGACTCTGGCTACTCCTGGGTGGAACGATTATAAGAAATAACCTCTACAAACACCAACCGGTAATCGGAAAATTGACAAAGAGTGACTTCAAATAGAGTTACACACACGAATACTATCATTTAAAGCTTAAACCACATGTAAGTAATTACCAATAATTTAAAGTAATGACTGCTGAAGGGATATCTGAACCATGACCGAAAATGGTTACCGGTGAGAGCGCGTCTGCCCGTAACCGGGCGGCTTAGGTTCGATCCTGCTATCATTCTCGTAGTGATTTCGAGTTGTTTATGCTTTAGCATAATGGCAGATATTGGGATAGTTCCTCCACAACTGGGCACGGCCATCCGACTCATCCGGGCAGCTCACACCGGACGATTTCCCCAGCCCGCTATCAGTTGTCTATAGTCCAGTGCTTCTCAACCGGTGGGAAGTTGAGAATAATTCCAGGGGGTCGCATCGACGAAAAATGAAACAAAACTGTATGTAACCTTTAAAAATAATATTTTTTCCCATGGTGAAAGTTACCACGGTAGCATTAATAAATCGCACTGAACATTTGCAGCATGAAAATTTTTCGTAAAAATGTTAATAAATAATAACATTGCTCAAAATTGGACCAAATTTGCACAAATTGGGGTACGTAAGATAAGTCAAGCCATAGAAACAAGATCAGTATGTATATTGCTGAGACATGGCAACTCTGAAATCTGACACTTGCTCTTATTTATAATCATAAAAAAATAGATCGCGATCTTGGGTGGCGACATTATTTCAATTTGTTTGGTGGGTCGTGGTAGGAAACAGGTTGAGAACCACTGAACGCTTTAATCTACATTCTCCCCATCAAACAGAGTGGGTTCAACGAGAGGTGGGTTTCAACCACTTTTAATCGCCGCTAAGCGTGGCTTCATATTTTTATTTGTCGTCTCACCAATGCTAACCAGAAATAAAAGCTCAGCTTAAGCTTGGCATAAAGTTTGATGAAGCCAGAAGCGGGGATCAAGCTACCAGAGCCTTCCGAATGACAGCCCGCTGTAACGTCAATTGCGTAGCCAAATGCTTTGGTTGAAGAAATTAACTATGTGTGGCTCGCAATGGCATTTATACTTTCACATATTGCAGGTGGCCACAGCAATTATGACGGATTCTTTAGCCACTATAAATCTCGTGCTTTATACCTCATCCACTAGGCCTTTCCATTATCTGGCTATATCTATAGATATAAAATGCCCGGTGGCTGTACAGTGTATATACTTATGAAGGAATTTATAACTTTCATTTCATACTTTTATTTTATATGTGACATTTTAAATAATCATTCGTAATTTTCTTGTAGCACATAAATAACAAATATAAGGCACGCGGTTTTTACGATATTTAGGAAGATTTAACTAAAGCAATTTCAATTTATTCACACCCATATTTTATTAATCTTAATTTTAGTCTCTATTTTGCATCGCACATTTGGAGATATTGGTTTTTAATGTAGATCAAACTGGTTATTTTAATTTATTTCTAATAACTTATCCATTTTTGAATGATAGGGCCCAACAAAAACCCCAGCCGCATTGGACCCAGCCTCAGGATCGAAATATAGTTACAATTCAAAACTCTTTGCACTGGGCTGCTTGGCCTGTCTTTAAACCAGCCAATTAAATAGTTTACCAATGCGACTTGAAAGAAAGACGATTTCTTTACTAAGCGAAATAGAACTCCTGCACAAAGCAATTTAAAAGTTTCGACTTAGTCTTTACATTAGGAGACGTATCATGCTCGACACAGGGCCTGCAGTTCTTTAATTCACCCAATAGCCAATAAGTTTCAGCTGCCGTATATATAAACACATATATATAGCGAACCGCTCTAGGCCACAGGGCTTGGAAACAGGACAGATAGGAAAAGCCTCAATATAATATGCCCGACCTCCGTTTTGTTGATTTGTTTAGTTAGACTCATGTGCCGTTAGAATATAGGAATCCCCCGAAGTACAAATTATATGTAAACTGTGAATCTATTTTCTACGGAAGTTAAAAGACCGGTTGAATGTATTTCATGTCAATTTGCTATAACGGCTATGCCATTATACGCACGCAATTATAAACACTAATTTTGCACAAGTGTTGCTCGAATCCGACGTTTAATAACTGAGAACACAAACAAGAAGCAAACACTTAAATGTGATGTTCGCAAATATTTTATCCGTTCACTTTCCCGAAACTTTATAGATTAGCAAAGTTGGCCGCGGGAGTAGTATCTGTACGAAAAACTGCGTTAGTTAAAGGATAATTAGCTAAAAGCTCGCGAACTCTCGTTGAAACTCGAAAGGATAAAATTACGATTGTTTATGAGTGCCATTTCTCATTTACACTCTATCTTTGCAGCTTCTGCTCCATGACAGCGTCTATATATTCATATTAAATATCTGTTATCATCGCGCTTTTGTGAAAAGTTTTCAACTTGCACCAGCACTTATGAACCCATGGAAAACGTTTTTGGCAGATACGAACAGTTGAGGGGGAGAAAGAATCGATTTGTCAACGTGAACGATATAAAAAAAATATAGCCAGAAGCTCAAATCAGAAATTATTTATCAAATAATTTGTCAGTGTCTCGACTTTAAATACTATATATATATGGGAATGCAAGAGGGTGAGAAACACAACCCCTCGCTGCTCACTTAGCTACATGAGTCTAATTACTTCATCACGCACTAACTGTGGGATGCGCGTCTCATGACAAAGAATTTCGACGAAATTCGAATTACTCCATCCGCCTTGCTCCGTGCCCAAACGCCACCCAATTTAATATTAATTCCAATTAATATTCACACAGTCCCAGAAGGCAAAAACTGTCCGGCGGTGGAAATCTTGACCCTCTTTCGGCAAACACTTGAGAATCACTCTTCAACGAACGAATATCATTTCATTTTCGTATAATATACAGCCAGAACAATGGAAGTTATGTGCAAGCGTCCTTAGAAAATAAAACGATTCCTCTTTTGAGCTTCCGACGCGCGAGCTATATAGGCTGTTCCCGTTTGGTGTTTGTCATTTTGGGCAAAAAGTAATTACTTACAGCAGTTTCCCTTCGGCCGGGCCAGCTTTCAGGACGTCCGAGATAGCGATGGCCGGATCCCCATTGGTGAAGTGAGGATTATCTCTTCCACCGGAGACGGCTATCCCGAAACCATATCCAGGAACGCGAGTCAGCGATACGTGATGATGTTCCCACGCGACGCGTTCACCTCCCTGTAGGAACAATCAAGCACAGGGACCGATCTGTTATTCCCTGTCCCGAACTGACATGCCTTTCAACTCGGACCAACACTTCTATCCGGGATCCACAATCGGGGATAGCAGACGGAAAGTTTGACAATAAAGGTGTGGGGCGGTCAACCGTGAACAAAAATCCTTTACAATCTACACACTTCGCTACTTTTATACCATCGCGCTTAAATCTCCATGTAGGCTGGGCTCTGCCGTTAAATCTCGCGCTACAGGGGGTGGAAAAAACGGCGACAACGGGAAAGTTTCACATGTCCATGCTCCTCGGCTGTACACGCCGAATTTATACGTAACTTCACATTTTAACTTTTAATCCAGAATCTAGTCAAGCTAGAATAAAAAAGATGGACAACTTTATCCCATGATGATTACCAAGCTAGCTAATGGACATTCGATGCAAAATTGCGTTAGCATGGATCGAGCTGGGTTCGCAGATACTCTCATGGTATATTTCATTATTAAATGAGATTACAGAGAGATTAAAATGTTAATTGGATTTTGATACTATCACTTCTATCTGGAATCGAGATCTAGATCAGGAAATACGAATTTCTGGAACATGTAGGAATATAACCGACCGAAGGTATACGTACGGGTAAGGCACATAACAATATGTTACAGCTTCAACCCCATTAATGTCAGCGTTAACATCGTTTCAAACTCCACAAGCGTGGGTAAAATTTTACAATCAATTACGAAATTAGTCTTTTTTAACCTGATTAACTTGGGGGTAAATTCTTGCGGGAAATATAAAACTGTCAACTGTTGTGTCGCGCTACAAAACAGCAGCTATAATAAATGATAATATACCAGCTCGTGAATACACCTATACAGTGTACACATACTTTCTATCTACACTTTACTTTTTGCAGTTGAACACGGTGCCCACAAAGTGAAACTCGAATTGATGCATCGTTTATGAGTTGAATTTAAGCCCCGAATTGTGACATTACTTGACCTACAGTTTGCCAGTCCAGAGATTTCATTCTATACCGACGGCGACTGCTTCTCAGTTAACTCAATCCCGACAACAAATTAGAAGCTCATCTTATTACGATCACCATGTACTCGTTCCCTATCCATCCCCTTCTAACTCAACGACGAAATCAGAATTTAATTAGTCACTTCTCAAGCTTGGTAGCTCCCATGCCCATATCATCTATCACCACATCCTGAAGCGATTCATCCATCCCCTAAATTGCAATTCAATCTGTCATTGATAGCACATCCGCCCAGCACATCCCCGATTCCTCCCTCAACACGGCGCTCCGCGCGCTCTTACGCGGCTAAGCGGTAGACAAAGATAAGTTTAATGCCGACTATTAGGGCAGCATCACGTTTTTATACTCGAACGAGGGATGAGACCTGGTTGGCGCATGTTTACGACGACGAGCAGGTTTACGTTAGTTGCCGTCGGTTGCCCAGACGACGCCGATCCAGCAGCCCACCCTACCCTATCTAATATAATATCCCTCTCTCTTCACTAGTTCAACTTGTATCACAATACACCTTGTTATTTTCGCTGCGAGGCCTTGTCAGGCGCTGCCGTTTCTGTTCATAGTTAATCTCTGCATGGATTGTGAAATAATATGCTGGAGCTCCTGCCTGGAGCAGCGATCATTCTACTATAAATTAATTCAATTCGCATAATAATATCTTACTCGGGAAACGTACTAGTACTACTAATCGTGATCAAAGTCAACTCATTAACGATAGTAGTGGGATTTAGTGCTTGTTACAGCGTTTAAATACGTGCATATGTTATGTTCAGAATTTAGTACCTGCTGGTACCTGCTAGCTTTATAGAACGCACAGATGGGTACACCTAATTACAGTTTTGAAATTATCATTCGGAAAGTATTGGGGCGCCACCGCCACATAATGTCTAATGAATAGAAGTGTATGATAGACAGAGAGATCTGCTGAAATCAAAGTTTTAATTGATTGATTTGGTCGTCCAATTACCAAAATCATGTAAATACACAGTTATGTAAATGCACAGTAACATACACAGTTCATTAGGCAATAAAATCGATTGGTAGCTATACCGTTTGATGATAATATATTGGTATGTAACGTAACCTCTGCGATGATTGATAAAATGTGATCATAAAACGTACCTTATTAAAATTTGTGTAAAACTTCATCACTGGATAATGCAATTTCCCGAACCGAACGGCGCTTGAATATTGCAACCACACCAATTAGTGACGTGATATTCGTCAACTTCTATAAGCCTGTCATAACTGGCCGTGGGGCAATCTCGTGACACCGACACAAAGGTGTGTGGACCGCACGGGCCGGCATCAAACGATCTGCATGAATCAAGTGCACGATCACCACTGAACGGCGTCGCGGCGCTCACGACGCGAAAGTGAAACACCGACGCACCTCGCACACGAATGCGTCGGCGTCTCACTCACTCACTCACTCACACACACACACACACACACACACACAACACGGCAAGGCTTGAACAAGTCACAAGACTTCAAACACAATCAAACAAACACAAACACGACAAGTTTTCACTGTTGACTTGCAATTTAACTCGAGTTTAAGTTGTAATATGTATTGACAACGTGAAGATGTCAGGGAGGGAAAATCTCTCTATGGAATTGTCACTTGAATCAAATTCGATCTCGCGTAATACGAGATACAGTTCATGTCTTCGCTTCTGAGCAAACTTTTACAATTTAAAATTATATTTGACATTTATTTCTGCTTTTTTTCAATTTTCTGAAAATTTTCCATTTCAAGTTTGCAACCATGATTTGTATCCGATCCCGCTCTGCTGCTTGAATGCTTTAAGCTTCCACGGCAAACAGGGTTTTATTACACAACCCAATTCAATTCCAAATTCATATTCCTTTTTTTTTTCAAAAGAAATACGCGAAGTTGATTTATCTCATGAACTCATAAGATCTTGAATGTTGATATTAGCAAAAAGGGTTTCTATGCCGCAACGATCTGTTCGATTTTTGGTAAGTGGTCGAACATTGTGCAGATAGAGGACGTGTTCCGTGGGTCATCCTATAGTTTACACTACAGTTTAGAAGCCTGTCCAGCCGTGTAAATTATATCACTGCATTGCAGCTTCCAGTAAAATACTCGTTCTAAAGCGATTAAAAATTATGTTGTCCTTTCAGAACCGTGACTGAATTCTTCTTAACTTGACTTTGCTCCAGCAAAGAAATCTACGCCAACAGATGACCGATCAACAGTCACCCTCAATCGTCATCCAGCTCACCTTTGACTTCAATAATCAAGTGAGTATACACTTATAAGTTACACTGACCAAATAATCATCCTTTCAAATTGCTGCCACTGCCTGCATGTAGATACTTACCGTCCTAATACTAAATATCTGATTGTCTAGCATGTAATAAAAACTCAAAGACCATTTTCAAAGTGAATGCGAAACGTTCATGTACCCGGGGCGCTCTTCTGTTTACCTTTGACAAATAGCCGCTATTTAGATTTTACTCGAGTATATTTAACGAGACGTCCACCCGGTTTCCGAAACGTGCACGCCACAAAATGGGCTGATGTGCAGCGAATATGCGAAGGAGTTGAATTCACAAATATACCCATAGTGTACATTATTACGCGTCGCGAATTGCACAACGCTTATATGGCGCACATACCTGGAATGTAACTACCATTTTTATTACGCACTTTTATTTTACGGTATAACTTTCAATGTGCCTTTGTGCAGGAATTGCCGTAGACTATAGGTACCACCAACCTACCACTGTATATATATGTGGGAGCGGATAACGTTATATTTTTAGTACGTATTTGAAGCTTTACGATTGTGGCAAACCATGAGAAAAAAAGCGAATACGTCAGTATATACCTCCACGAAACGGTAGGATGGATTCCAGCTTCCAAGTTGCACCAACTAAACCCTATTTCTGCCACATACTTTATTTCGTGGATTATCCTTGTATATGTTACTAAAGCCTTTGGATGTAAATTGTAAGGATTGGATGTAGGTAATGTTACGTCACGAAGTCAGTCAGGGTAGGTATAATTTAATTCACTGAGGAACAGAGTCAGACATAATTTACAACAATAACGCATGCAAGTTGTGTGCGCATGGAGTTTGCGATGATATGTGGACGTGCCGTGTTTAATTAGCTGGCAAGCTCGTCCCTAGTTTTTGCTCGTCGGCCTGAAATGCTGTGCGGCATAAATCCTGCGTTATGACCGCTGTGGTTACTGGTTGTGGTCCTGGTCACGCGATCATAGACCTTACTACACCTCTATCTACTATGCCTCTACAGACTATACCACACAGGACTCGGGCGGCGAACGGGACGAATGGACCCTAATCTCTGAATCGCGTAACAATCGGGAATCAAAAGCACACATCCAGGATTTAGGAGCGCGGAGCATGGACGTGAATTTTGTTTTTATCCTGCTTGCGAGATCTGGATTGTGTGTATAGATTTTTGTTCACTTGATTCAAATTTAGTCTGCATGAGTGAAAAGATGTGAATCTGTTTAGATCCAGTGGTGTCGGTGTCGTCAAAATATCAATCTCATTCAAATCGAGAAGGAAATGGGAAAAAAGGTCTCAAAACAAAATATATCCAGAGTAGTTTTGGGGGATAAAACAATACTTGAATACCCGGTGTCAAAAGTGCATGAACTCTTATCTGTCGCGTGTAACAAAAGTTTGCTATTTCGCATTCTATAAAGCATGGTTAGCACGTTAGTATCGTAGCAGTCTACTTCAAGATTTCGACTGCTAGAGTATATAAAGCCAGCAACTAACAATAAAGTATAACAGCCATATTTGCTTACCCTAGATAAGAAAACAAAGAGCTTCATGTATTTTAATATTGTGCTTTGTGCGGGGATCATTTTTAACAGTCTCGTTAACCCTCGAGGAAGCTGAGTGCAGAAACAATGCCCGTGAAAACGACCATCTTCAATGCTCACAAAATGATGAAGTTATTTTTTGATTGTATAATATTTCGCTGTCCATGGTCGGCGTTTAAATCGACGACCTTACATCAAGAAAAGAGCCGGGTTCGATACCCTACTCGCGTCGCGCTCTAAGGATGGAATTTTCGGGGAAGATTTATCGCGGATTCCCCGGCTATTTCCTTCATAGATCCATAGCGCATTCTCATTTCGGGGCCAAACTGTGTGTGTGCCTCATACTCCGTCCACCCCATCGCTCAAGTTAAGAACGGTGCACACGAACAGGGTGAAACGCCTCCCCTACCACCCTACCCCCTCGCCTCACACCCTCGTACCTGCAGATTCTCATGCTCAGCCAGAGGTGCAGTGCGGTGAGGATATTAATTTTCATATCGCTCAGTTATTTTCACACCCACCGGGTCCTGAGTTTTGCATTTATCGGTCACGTTTACGCCACATGGCTAGCTGATAGCGAAGGGTGTGGTGCAGCGAGTACTTGATCGAGTTCGATGATCAAAATCGTTCGAACCGAGCCAAGAAATGGTTCTTCGATATCACGTACAATCAAACTTACGACACACATATTATAGGAATGACCTCGTTGAAATATACATTTGGTTGCGTAGCGAATCGTATTATTGTTGTGCGCAAATTGGAAATTTCGTAAATCCTTTGATACGCTTCCGCCAAATTCAATTTTAAACCTGCGAGTCAATATTTATTTAAATCGATCAATGAGAGAATCCCCGGAGGTATCGTCTCTTTGATCATAATATATTCGGTTCGATTTATATAAATGTCTGTCTCGAGATTCCAATTATCCTGAACTTACGGGCTTGTTTTTTCGCCCCCAAAGTGGGTTACGCGACGCACGCTCTATAATACTGCACCTTATATCACGCGTGTATTATGCCCTTGCTCAGGATTGAAATTTATCCCTCGACCCTCAAGACGCTATTCACCCCTCCGGCATAAAAAACCATGAAAAGGGAAGACGGGAAACATATGATTGTATACAAATTTTAATATTGATAAATGATTTAGATGTAGACGATGGGGCTGAATTACGAAGTAAACGAATCAATCGCGACAATCAATCATCTTTAGAAAAAATACCCGCTTTTAAATTTATAATTATAGAATGTATTGTACTTTTTGCTTTACGAGAAAAATTGATTTTTGCCTCCAATTTGGTGGCAAAGTTGAGAGGAAGAAGAGTGATTTTTGTTCAAAGAACCTCCGCCTCGTTTTATAAGCTTGATAAGAGTGGGTGGAGGTTGGGTGGAGAGTGGGGGTCGTAAATGGATTTAGATTGTACCCGATTATACTTTATAATAATAGAAGAAAAACGTCTTGGTCTTGTGCAGGCAGGCAACATGACACAGAGTAAAAGGGAACCTCAAAAAGCTGAAAAGTGTAAGATTTCATGGTTTCCGAAAAAAATGCCATTTCTTCCGTAGCGTTTCACGTTGCTCCAGTCTCATAAAACACAAAAGTAAGAAAAATATATAAACGCCACCACAAAACAATAGCCTTTTATCGACTTTCTGCTATCATACATTAGAATTTTCACCGAAGAAAACCCGTGATTCATGTGTTGTAGCAAAAGAAAGCTCATGGTGTATGAGTACGAGTTTCCCATTCAAATACTTTTACCGCTTCTTGTCTGCATTATACGAGTTACGTGAAACGCTGAACGCAGGTTATTAAGCCATAGTTACCGCGGTTGAAACTTA
This sequence comes from Lednia tumana, assembly GCA_003287335.1. Lineage (NCBI taxonomy): Eukaryota > Metazoa > Arthropoda > Insecta > Plecoptera > Nemouridae > Lednia > Lednia tumana. Next base: position 14,390 of record QKMV01001477.1, read on the forward strand.
AATGGCGTGAAATAAAATAATGAAAAAACTTCTTGCATTATAAATTTACATGAAATTGAAACTCGATCTCCAATCGCGATGTCAATATCAATACCACTCACATGATCCACAACTTCAGTAGACATCAACCAAGAAATGATCCTCCTCATCTCGTCTTTCATTTTCTTACACACGCAAACTGCTAAGTAACACCTCTGGCTGAAAATTAATCCTCGTGACACAGTATTCCAGACGGTACTAAATAATGTAGAGAGATACGGATCTACCGTCACAGCTATGTCGTCACTCATGACAGCCAATATTTACTCTTCTCATCTTCTCTTCTCGGCACGCAGTAATTGAGGTCGATATTTGTTCCATTGGTTCTACTCATGCTGTAAGTATATGAGTTGTACTACCTCAAAATTTCCACATCCTTGCTAACATTTCGGTGTTTGGAACCCAAAAATGTACTCACAACCCCCAACTACCGCCTGCAAACAGAGTAAGCTTGCTGTACGAACGTATAATTATTTAACAAGTTGTAAAACGTTGGCAAACATCCCTTCCTCTTGACTGGTGAGATGGAAGGGGATGATTCTCGACTAAATTATTCCTCAAGCCAGTCGAATTCTGGCAGCGGCATCTCTTGTTAGGACGTGGAGATGAAATCTTCTACAGAATTTATATTAAATATATAAAAGATGATGAAAAAAAGGAGAGGCCAAACAGCGGGCGCACTATACATGCAGAGGCATAAGTGAAGCTCACACAAATAATTCATATTTTAATTCAGATAAATCCATGCTCGACGTCTATGCATGCACACGTATAACTTCTGTTCAACAAAAAAAAATTGCTTGCGGCCAAACGAGGGATTACAAATTACGGTTGTTTTTATTTTCATGATGGGTTACCTACTGGACTCTGGAGGGGATTAATTATTATACAAGTCGTTTGACGCATATAAAAAAAAGCAATTCCAACTCTCAGTAAAATGAACGGTAAAAGCATGTAGTGTGTTTAACGTTCGCTTCAATTTGCATGACAGTGTGCACATAGAAACAAATCAATGATCCTAAATAATAACCATCGGCCAATATTGATCAACCAACATATAGGTTGTCGCCTCATGTTGTACGTAATTATCATGCTTAGATTCAGCACGAGACCAACCAATCAATTAACCTTTACATCGTGACAATATGTAAATGCGAAAATTGAACGTTAAACTAAATTTTGTCACGAGCTATTTTAGCCATATACAAAGTTCTCCCAATCACATCATAAAAGCCGGAAAAAGTTTTTTTTTACCAGTTTTACGCCTGCAAGCTTCGTTCGCTAACACCATGCTTAACTACACGAAAGTTAATTTTCACATTGCCGTTTTTACGACAGCAGTGCGCGAGTTGCGAGTTGTCGACTCGAAATGGTCTCGACTCGAACTCGACAACATGCAGAGTTAAGGTGGGGGGAGGGGCAACTGGGAAAACCCACCCGATTTGAAGTTTATTTTAATTACTGCAGCTAAGCTATAAGTAGCAGAG
>QKMV01001478.1:2292-15915 GCA_003287335.1 Lednia tumana
GGTGAAACATTTAGCAATACTTTTACAGAAGAGTATTTACAGCAAACATGCAGACAGTTAATTGCAAGTTTTAGTTTACAACCGCAAAGGGCACATGCAGAATGCTATAGCTACTGATTCCTGGTGAAACATTTAGCAATACTTTTACAGAAGAGTATTTACAGCAAACATGCAGACAGTTAATTGCAAGTTTTAGTTTCCTAATGGAAAGCCAGTTCAAAAGTCCGAATCAGCTATTTCATAAACGAATAGAAGCAAGTCATTATAAATAGATCAATCGTTATCAGTCACCTTTCAGCTTTGTCCCACGTATTTCTGGCACGCCTACAGTTAACAGGATGCATGGAAAACACAGAAACAATCAGACAACACCAAATGGCAATCATTCCTCACGCCACATGACACTGTACATTACGACTGCTAAATGTTTGGGTCGGGCTAATTACCGAACTTGCTGCACTGCAAACAAATTGGGTTCGTTTTTGCAAAAGATTTTACACCCCATGGTATCAACAAGCTGGGAAAGAGTTGGAGCGAAATACATTTGGCGATTGGATTGTAACGCAGGGGGTGGAATGTAGTTTTATGCACCTATTTATAAACCTATTTTCGAAATAATTTAATCGAAACAGCAGCTGGCGTAATTATGCCGCTTGCTCGTTCAATTACAGTATGTAATTGAATAGCACTAATGTGGGAACCCAGTTGTATGTCAGATTGGTTAAAAGCCCTACCAAAAACAGCGCCACGCTCTATATTTTATGTGTGTACGGTAGATGTAAGAATATGCCACAGCAATGTAGTACACTTTTATGACGGAGTTGTTTGACTCTGCAATAAGTTCAAATGCGTGGTTATTACTTTATTACGATTTGCTATTGAGCCAATTTCAACTGTCGCGCAACAGTTTTGAAGATCAAGACCACGCCTCGGCGCCGTTCCGCACGAAATTTATGTTTTTACCATTTGTGTTTTCGCCAATTTTTACGAAGTTTTTCCCCACTATCTTCTCCTTAACAATTTCAGAATAAAACCTACGGATTTTCCTTTTTTACTCGGCGTCCAACATATTCCACAAGATGCTGACTTGAATGGGTTCAACCAAAAGTCCGGATGCATTCCTTGCACATTCACAAGTCGACAAAAAAGGAAACTTATGCAGGTGTCAAGCACTATTCTGTACAATCTACATCTCGTCCACATCTTTTGTATAAAATTATACCTCGTATACTCTTTGTAGTTCCGTGGCCGACTGTTGTAGAAGAGCGGCTCCGACTCGTTCTCCGCGTATCGCCGCGTGGTGACATCGGCAGTGGCGCTGGTGTTGGCATAGCTGTACTTGTCGTCGGGTAGCTGGCGGGGACTGCGGGGGGCAAGGTGCTGCTGATTGCGGTACGACGGGTGGGCTGGGGAGACTCGATTGGGTGCATCGTCCCGTTCGTACGAGTTCTCTCGGCTCGTCTCCAGCGAACGCTGTGGAGTGCACATTTGGTTGGCGACGCCGCGGAATTGCGACGCTGAAGAGTTGGCGTGTTGACCGACCGGGTAGTTCAAGTCGCTGGTGTAGTCGGAGTCCTCCGAGTAGCCGGCTGAAAGGATTGGGCACAGCGTTAGACCGGACGGACCAACTCGGTCAACTTAAGAGGAACGATACATTAGCATGGTGAGACGCACAAGAAACCTTGGTCAGACCTATTATTGTACACCTTTGCTGGCTCTATCGTTGAAGGCAGCCTATCAAAGTCAGATAAACTAGGTAGATAAGGTAGTATTCTTTTTCAAATTTACTTTCGTTTTCCTGTTATGGCTATTTAAAAAGACTCAAATTGAGCATTTACGACGGCCTTTTTGGGAAATTTGGGGCAAAATATTAAACAATAGCTTCCGAAGAGACTTAGTTTGTTCTTTCATCTCATGCTTTCTCGCTTACTATCACAGGTTATCTCAAACGGTAGAGCCAGCAGAGGTGTTCAAAAATGTGTCTACAAGTAATACTCCAAGGACGGTACATGGGAGCCTTAACCTGGATCACGGGGTTAATGTGTATGGGAACGAATGCTCCGGATAAAACACATAGTTTCAGGTGAAAGCATCTTTAGCTATTTACTATCAGTCATTACGTAAAGTCAATCTTCTTGTAAGTGTTATTTAAAAATGTGACAGCCAAGCATTAATCATATTTAATAGAAAAATGTTGCTTCCAGGTTTAAGCAGCCCTTCAAGCTATAAGCCTACACACATAATTTTGTTATCAGTATTTGGAAATAGCCATCGTATTTAAAAAAAAAACTGTTAATAACTGGGTTAACCTGCTGAAAACTTCTAAAAAATAAACTGCCTTTGGCAGTTTATTATGGTAGTTTATTTGTTAGAAGTTTTCAGCAGTTTAACCCAGTTATAACCAGTTTTTTTTTAAAACTATAGTGCTGAAATTAGTTAGGAGACATGAGACTTAAAAAATTAATAAAGCTATAGTATTGATTCTAAAACGTGATTAGCAAGATGCTAAAAGCACATATTCTGCTAAGATTTGAATTGCAATAATCTTGAAATAAACCATTTAGACATAATAATTAAGTTCTGAAAGGGAAATGTATTAAAGGGGAGAAAAAAAGAAGTGTATTTTTTTGTGCGTTCCAGTTCCTTTTAATTTAAAAACTCACCCCTGCGTGTTCTTGATGCTTTTTATAGAATTGTGATCAGAGGACAAAGGTGGTTTGAAATAATGGGATCATAATCCTAAAAAATATCACCGGTAAGTTGTCGGGAAAATTGGAAAACTCTGTCAGAAACATGCCCCCTTAGTACACCAGCACTGATCAAAATAATTATGATTTCAGTCCTTTCTATTTTTCTTCCATTCAAGACGTTTATGGAATCCTAACAAGTAAACCAAATATATTTAACTAGCCCAATTTGTGTGCTAAAAGTTGAAAAAATGGTAAAGAAGCGAAAAACCGTTAAGTTTGAGCACAGATAGAATGCACAAATGTCCAACTAAATAAAATATATTCCGTTGCTATAATCTCTGAAGTGTGGACATTTGATACATGGAAGTCTCAATACGATCGAACAATTGGTGCTCTCCCTTTGGTGTACAAGAGATGGTCTCCGCGCTCTAATTTACGCTTGTTCCAAGCCGAATTTTATAATTTCCCCAGTTCCCAGTTATATTTTTATTATGATTATTTTCCCATGACTTCCAATCACCATTTGATCACAATCGCATCAACATTTTAAAATTATAATTAGCCCGCATTTTTAATTACGTAACTTTACACATCAATAAACAAATCTTGTTACACCACAAATCCACACAGAGCCTTGGCTTCGGGTTCATCCAGTACATTTATCACACCTCACGAAACACACACACTTTTATCACCTCCTTTACCAATTGCCGACATAATGAGAGTTAGTTGCGTCATTCGTGTTAGCATTTCAATTTGTCTCGTTTCATGAATAATCCGTCACTAGTACCTAGCTTTGATTTCAACAACAGGACAGCTCTCCAAGAATAAAACATTTTTCTACAGATTGAAAAGTTTTTGTTTGGAGGTTGATCAGTCCGAATGCCCGAAAGATGGGTATGAGGTCTCGATGTGGGCTATTTACTTGCGATTGCGATGAAGATATTTGAGAGAAACGAAAATCATTTCTGTTTAAATAATAAAATACTTGCGGTTTTGCTTTTTGGAGCAGCTAGCCCGGGTATATGTGCAGTTAACTATACTATAACTATAAGCCGCGATGGGAACAATGTAATGTGATATACAGTAATATACCAAATACTCGATTTTGATGGACATGAAAAGACAAGGCAGAGTTTCAATTTAACCAGCGTAACTTCGTGGCCTTCCGGACGCATGCTGGAACAAATTTACGGTCAACCGGAATACACTGCCGTTTTGGACGCCGACCAGGAATAGTTTCCAGCGAAAGTTTATGAAAGGATGCTTTTCCTAGCCCGAACGCAGAGTATGCTCCACTTATTTGAAAGGTTTTTTGTCTGGAAATAATACGCTGATGATCTTATTGATTTTGCTCCGTTTGTCCTGTGAGAGAAAACGGCTGAACGACTTATTACATGGATCTTATAGACAGTTATATAAGACCAGCGAGTTGGAGATATAAGATCATTTTTCAATCGAAATCCATTTTGCAGTTTGCTCTTCGAAAAAGAATGTACCTTATTGGACAGAATTATTAATGCATTTTACAGAAAGCTATATATTTGAAACATAAGTATTATACTGATTTATAGCTGAAATAAATACAAGCGTCAAGTATTTTCCTCGTTCATTCGCCGATGTTTGACGCAATTACGTGAACCTGATCAGCACAGTGTGTCGCGAAACTATCGAACTCGTGCGTACATGTCTAATACATCACCGATTGATTGAACCAATATGTTGTTATGTACGTCACAAAGTTGATTATCGCAAAAGCAATTGATGTACGTCGGCTAAAATTGCGACCGTCACCGCGCGGAAAGTATAATATTGTGTAAAATGCTAATCGCATCGAAATTATCTAATGTCTTGTCAGCACATTCCGGGAAGGATTAATGATTGTTGCTGGCATGTCAGCCTGTTACTTCACGACCCGTTTCACCCTATTGTGTGCGAATCGCGATGGAACTGAAATCCAGGCCACATCCGGGACGCAACTGACAAGAGCCCGTCATTTCGCCGGCTACATATTTTGTCGCCCAATTTGTTACATCGGTACAATTGAAATTGAATTGCACTGCCTAGATTGCATTTTCAGTTTTGCTATCAAAGTTGTACCTTTCACTTGAAAGTCTGTCTGTCAAATATCAACCCAGACATAGACTTCCGCAATTATTTCAATGAAAACAGATTGTATTCATAATGACTCCCACCCACACAGCTTCCAGCTCTCGGTTGCGTGGGTTCGTCGTGGCTCATTGACCAAAGTGTTGTCACGGAAAAGTTGAAAACGGCTTTACGACGCAGGCTTCCTGCTCGTGTTGCTTCACTCATGCTTAACTTACGCACAATATTTTCCCATGTTTCACGTGGCTCCGTAGTCATTTTCGTTTGTTTGGGTTTTTAATACAATTGCGATCAAATGGTCAATTAAAATCAGGAAATATTATCTTTAAAAATGCCACTGGAAAATTTGCAGGAAAATGGGAAAATTTGGTCCGAAAAATGTTTCTACTCTGTACACCAAACTGGTATAAATGTTGATGACATCATTCTCATAATTTCTCCATTCAAGACGCTTGCGGAATCCTCAAGAAAATACTTTTTTTGTTAAACATCTTGAAAAAAATTTTAAGCACGCGAAAAAATCGCTAAGTTTGAAAACTGATGGAATGAAGAGTTATGCATCTTTATTTATGAAAACTCTTTGTTTTAAACTCAGAAGTGTGGACATTCGACATGTGTAAGTCTCGTTACGATCGGACAACTGAAGCTCTCCCATTGGTGTACATAAAATGGCGTGCGCGCGCTAATTTACGCTCGTTTCTGACCGAATTTTTAAACTTTCTCGAGAAATCTCGTGGCAATATTGTTTTAACATTATTTTTCATGGTTTCAAAACACCATTTGAACACAATTGCATCAAAAAGTTTCCAAAGATATTCACTCCGAATACCCCGCGTGGCAAGGCGACTCGAGCTCCAACGGCATAATGCTAACAACTTAAAAGAGCTCAAGCTTAGACTTGGGGGGCTCTTCATTTGAAGCTATATGTGTGAAGTCTTGAGGAGCTATTTAGGATTTACTTTCACTATTCCCTTTGAGGAAAGCTCATTCATTATTTATTTATGTTTTTATACGTGAGCGATGACGCAGGTCACGAAGACGTTCAGAAAAGATCATTCCATGTTCACGTCGATCTATCTCTTACAACTAAACTGATCTTTTCCGTGTTTTACACACAAGCCTACTTTAACACCCAAGTTAGCCAGATTCCCGACACCGCTTTTTAGTGAGCTGGTTTGCCCGATCGTCGAGCATACGTTACGAACCCATGGGTTCGGTCTACGGACAATCCAATAACTTAACATCCAAGCTCGGGCTGTGTCACAGACTCCAGCAAACATTTGACCCGATGGCTGCTTTCGTTCCCCGTTTCAGATATTCAAATGCTATTGCAGATATTCAAATAAGTGTTCCAATTTCCAACCCAACCTCGTGTTTTTCTTTAATTTTGTAGGCCGATCGTCCCCCTGCATCGCAGACTAAAACTAAACAAACCCGATTTGCATCATTTGGGGGTGAGGGGGAAACGTTCTTTGTTACGACTTGCGTTATGATTCGTACCTACTTAAATTCACGAAATTATTCATTTCACAACGTTTGCTGTGCGTGCGTTCGCTGCAGGAACGAAACGGATTTGATTTCCTTTCAGAAAAATATAGTTTGAGATAGTCGCGCAATTTAGTAGAAAAATACGTTTCCCCTTGCGTAAAAAAGACTGATAGTGGAAAATCATGTCAATCGGAATGTTGTTGTTTGCTGACGACGGGAGGAAAAATACAAGTGAAGTAAATTTTCGAGTGCTATATGTACTTTTGAAGTTACTAATTAAACGAATGTTCGCGCGGCTCTCTGACAGCGATTTTGGTCATGAAAAATCCACATGAAAGACGGACACTAATTGGCGAGTGGTTATGTCCTAGGCTAGGCAACTTTCGTTCAGGCTACAGGTGAGCTGATACCTGCAGACTACTAACTTACAGTGGCCGTAATACTGCAGCTGCCTCCGGGCCTGCTCGACTCGCGCTTCTTGGTCCATTATACTATTGAGCATCTCCAACTTGCGCTGCAGATCTGCCCCTTCGGTGTTTTCCGGGTCTGCGAAACAACGGGCCAACTTTATTCGGTGCGCAATTTTTTTGCACACACACACACATACGCACACACACACAACACTCGCACATATAACGATTAGATACAATTGGAATTTCTGTGGATTGGACCGGAAATTTTGGTTATTGATTAATAATAATATTTGTAATCAACTGGGCCATTATTAATGCATTGTCTTTTGACAAAAAGCATCGATACGTGAATGAGCACAAGTTGATGATCGAATTCAAGCCCGGATTTTGTATTTTTTCCTAAGCATAATAAACAAATAAAAATGAAAAGACTTTTCAGAAAGCGACAAAAGAAATAACTTAATAAAACGTGAAAGTAACCAAGCATGAGACTCGAATATAAATGTTGCTCCTCATTGATTTATTTTCTAATGAAATATGTGGTGTACTATAATTTATTCAGCCAAGTGGCCATCTATGAATTAACCTACAACAAATACCTCTACAGCACATATAGAAGCTCGCCAAGTCTACATTATGCTACTGCACTGCATTATGACTACAACAATGACAATATCGACGGCCACAGCAAACTTCTATCGATCCCCGCGCACCTAATTTCACAAATGCAACAGACAGCGTTCATTGCCATGCTCCTATAATAAAATTCCGAATATAAAACATACGAATACACCGATTTGTCCATGTTTGACTTTAATTAAGCCGCATGAACTATAAAGGTACGAAAAGCTACGAGTCAACCAATTGAATGCGTTATCTCGAGAGTTGCTTAGGTCTGGTGAAGTGGTGAGTTGAGTTAAACGTGAGCCTGTCTTGCGCGAATAGCCAGATGATTGTTTCCACAGATTACTGGTAGGTACATGGTAGTAGGTTTTGGCACAGTTTGTGTTGAAAATATGCGCATGGGTGGGTTGAACGAAATGTAACGTCCAAATTACTGCTCTGTCAAATCACTAGATGGAATACGTTGCGTTCGCCACACGAGGCTCTAATCTAACGATAAATTTATAACTTCCCAATGCACAAAGAAAACGAGCAAATTGCATGCTACTCTATTCTTAAGTAACCGACGCTAAATTCTATGCAATAGTATTTTATGTCATTTCATCTACAGTTTGTTTGCATGGTCGGGATTCTAGAATTTGACATACAGCGTAAGTATGAGTTCTAATAATATATTAGTCTAATATATTCGACCGACTATCTTTGACGGAATGGATTTGCATTGTGATGGTTGAGGCAGTTTATCACGACTATGCGACAGAGGAGATTTTCTCTATTGCTATATTAAGGAATATCCTTCGTGTCGGGTGTATGGTTGGTGGTGGAAATATCAGTGACTCAAAGTGCATGATGCAAAGTTGCTCAACTGTACAATATAAGTTTCACAATCAGAAATATCTCATCGAAGATAATCATTTTATTGATATAGGTTATATCATAGAATGAGATCAAATCACTATCAAAGCCAGATGCTAGGAGATAAATTTGACGAGATGATGGTTAGAATATGATTTTATGACGACCAAGCTTTTAATTGGATATTCACGTTACGGTCAGGGTGGTGCCACTTTTATTTCTGACAGATGGTGGAAAGCTATGCGAATTTAATTTAGCGGACATATACTTTGTTCTTTAATGGGATTTATATTATTTTGCCCAGATTACGATTTACGGGCGATGTGTTTAATATGCGGGCTCGAAAGCTAAGCAACTTGTTCCGTGGAAGTTCGGGCGTGATGAAATAAGGCGTGTGAAGATGGACATATTGTTAAACAAGCGTTTAATATTTGCACGAGCCGCCTGCTGGGCGATTTGTTAATTAATAAATGTAATTTTCTGCGCGCCCTTCGGCGCTGTCATTTTCATGCGGTTTTTGGTGCCACGCTCGCGACTGAAACCGCTCAACCGAATGGCATGTTTTTCTAGACGTGGCACCTCCACTGGCACCTCCACTGCCGTGGCTCTTTTTAGGGGTTAAAGCCCCAAAACGGGTGTTTATAATGCGTGCCAATAAGGGATTCTGTAAGAGTAGGTGTGAGCTATTTTTTAAAGTCTTTTAGCTATTAAGGTTCCGCACTACCTTGGTCGTACCTCAGCGTACCTGCTCGGCTCTAGCATGACAAGCCGCACAGGAAAGTATACGCGGACCAAGCTTTTATTTATTAAGATGCTGACTCAACCGTTGAAAATAACATATGATAGAAAGATAGAAAGTTGTGAAGATAAAAGTGTTAACTAGGTCCCTCACCAAGCTCTTTTTTCAAAATTGTTTTCCTTTGTCTGTCATACATTACCCAACTTTAGCAAAAAATCTCCATAAATCATCCCGTTTGGGAGCACGGTTCGGTTTTATTGGCCGACATATTGAAACAAACGCTGGGAAAAACCTAGTCTACACTTGTATCCACAACTCCCTCGCTTTCTATCACAGGATATCTTGAATGGTTGCGTCAGCATCTTGGTAGAAAACTTGGTCTACAATGAATAAAGAGGTAAAGGTAGAACGGGCCCGTAACGTAATCTATAAGTATAAATTAGCAAGTACAATAACATATATTAGGTAAGTGAGTTGCTACTGAATAAATTTAGTATTTAGCTGAAAATGGGTGTAAGAATGTGATAACAAACAACGATTATTTAATAGACTTGATTATTAACGTGACGTAACTTAACATCCCCAAAGCTTGGCTTTGATAGCAAGAGATATCACCGCATGGACGCTGCATTGCTTCTTGCTGGTGCTACACAAATTGAGTTAGTGTTTGACGGACATCAATATGCTTGCAGTTCAGATTCAGCCTTTTTTGTGTGTTTGTGTATTTTGTATCCTACCTGTAGAACAAAGAAATTCAATTCTCGACTCCTGAAGAAGTTGCAGACGCATAATATCTCTGGTGAGGCAATGCCGCCAACCTGAGCCGGCTTCGGTTCGTCCTGCAAATGGCCACTTTCTACCCTCAACCTCACTTCCGCCGGATGTAGGACGACGCACTCCGCCCGACGGACCACAACTAGTGTCGGCGGGAGGCTGGGGCCAAGGCGGGCAGGGGGGGGGGCAAATTGTAGCAAACGTGGGTGGGATACATTATGTGTTTATAGTTTCTTTTGTGTGGACCAGGCATTTTTACCGGAAGGCGCGACCGATTGGTCATCGACTTTATATGATTTTGGCAATACGCTAAAATAAAGCATTTTGCTAGGATAAACAAAACGTCAAAGCCACACTTTTTCATCGTGCGTTACACGACAAAGACTCATTTACCGCAAATAAGCTTTGTAACTTACATTGACAAATAAAAGTGTATGCGTCAGAATCAAAAAAGGAAACTTACACAGTAGTAAGCGATAAATTATTTAGCGATGAGTCCAAGCAAAAGAAAGTTTGCCAGAAATGTCGCGAGGCTGAACCACAGCAAGGATTATATCAGCTGTACTAGCAATAGAGCAATGCGGCTCTAAATGGGGTTTGCATGTCATGGGATAGCAATGTGTAAGAAAGATGTTTCTAAGTGACATTTGTTTTTTTAGAATCAACTTTGCTACATCTAAAATACTCCCCTGGGTTTTGCTCAAGTAGTCTAGCGGATGAAGTGTCAGAGGTCATGGCGGGGGCGGGGGAGTGTGTAGGAGGTCGGGGGTGTGTGGGGGTGTGTGGGAGGTCGGACCGCTAGTGCAGGGGCTGGGAAAAGTGGTGGAAGACGAAGAACGAGAGCAGGTTAGGCTAGGTTAGGTTATGTATGTATAGATATATAGATATATTTAAGTAGCTGAGGGGTGTCTTACCGAATGGGAGTTCAAAACGACAGTCAAGGAGTAGCGAATGACCCGTCGGATTCTTGGTGCCGACGACTTCGCCATCCCTCATCACTAGTTCGGCCTCCAGGGACACCCACTGGCCGACTCCCTCCTGCCGGCGACAAAAAGCAAGTTCTTTCTTGTCAACAAGACACATACCCGTTCGCCGTTGCATGCAGATCAGCACAAGATAACCGTGTTTGCTACCACAAATCTACAACAAAAAGTCACCAATTCTTCTGCGAGTGTTTCAATGCTTTCTTAATTTCACTTCTACTGGCTTTCCAATGCGCGACGTGTATTTGCTAATGGCCCGAGTCATACGGAATTAAACAATTGTTGATTTGTGAAATTACCTTCGTTGGGCGCTTAGGTAGTAAAATGAATATTGACATGGGTTGATGTTTTCTCTGGTTTGTTTTTGTTTTTCACCTGGAACAGTTTTGTATTTCCCGAAACGTTGGGTATTTAAGTTTTTAATTGCTCAGAGATTTTCTGTAGTCATTTTTATCTATTTAACTCACATGTATTGTTGGATATGATTGGCTAGGGCAGGGGTCGGCGATTAACATGTGATAATCCGGATAAAGGAAAATCTTATTTTTCATAGTGCAAAATTAGTTAATTTTAGGCTGGCCATTTTTGCGGTAGCCATGTGAGCCATTGCAGAAAGACAACACAAGCTCCAAAGCTGACTTGTAGCTTGACCGGAGGGATCTAGACGGGGAAAGTAAGCTGGTCATGGCCGTGCCTTGTCGGTGCAGAAACTATTCCTGCATTTGTCTGGAATAGTTTTGAGAAATCACGGAAAACCACGTGATAGTCGGTCACTTGGATCGAACCAGATACGTCCCGATCGCAAGGTAAAGCCGAATACGATGCGATCTAGTTACGATTCGAGCTTGCAGTTGTTACTACTGGCAACAATGGAGTAGGCAATGGAAATGGAATGGACCTTTTACCGTGACAGAAAAATAACATACTGCTGGAAAACGGTTGTCCGCTATAAATGGCCCAACAGTATGGATCTGGACGATGGTCCACCTTACGACTCCTCAGCTAGGGGTACTAAATCACCAAATCATCTTCAAGTCTTCGGATACGTTTTTCCATTTCATTTCTACTGGCTTTTCAATCAAGTAACGCGAAGTTTTTAATGTTCCAAGTCATATTGAATTGGGCAATCTATGATCCACGAAATTACCTTCTCTGGACGCCAATGTAGTGAGTTGAATACTGGAATGCATTTTTGGATATGGCTGTGAGTGCTTTCTTCATCGTCTATCGTCGTCTATCGTTTCTATTTTGCAACACTTTGTTCATCGGTTTGATGCAGTCATCTATCTTATTGAATGTTAATCACAGTGCCGGGGAAATATGTAGGTTTATAGGCTATCTTTATCCATGCCATCACTCGATACGGTGCGATGGGCATGGGGATCGTTTATAGTTTCGACGAAGACTTTGTTTCTGACGTGGCTCGAGCACCGAGGAGAGTGCGCCGGTGATCACGATGACGTACACCTCTGATTTTCTATTGTACTAGGTGAGATAAGACGAGAGAAACAAATCCCTTGAGACTGATGTAAGAATTACGCCAGGCCAGGCGCATTAAACGAAGAATAATATGAATTTCAAAAAACAGATCACACTGGATCCGAGCATTGAATTTGGGTCAAGATGGGAATATGTTAAAGTGGATCCGATATAAATGACGTCAGCGCGTGAACGCCGAACGGTGTGAATGCAAGTCAACGTGGAAGCTGCAATCTCCATCAACGAGATCACGCCTCCTGTGAATTGTTACACAAGCACTTTTCAATGGTAGCTGTGATTGGTCATTTACTTGGGATAAGCTTGTTTTATATGCGCGCCTGAGCGATTTCATCAAATTTAATTCACGTGATGCAATACTAAAGATTTTGCACATTATATAAAGATGAACTTCTTTTCCGCGAGATCTCATTTTTGATTTGATTTGATTGGATTTGATTTGATTTGATTGGATTTGATTTGATTCTTTATCGTAAGTTAAAATGTAAAAAAGGCAAGATTCAGTCAGTAAGGACTGTTCCTCCGTACAACCTTCCAACGAATAATAACTAAACAATTAATAAACAAAGTAGAAATAAATTATTCAAAGCAAAATAATCACTGATCTTAATAGGTACACTTTTTAAAGAAACATCTGAAATGTTTGTAGAGATAAGTGCTTCCAATTGCTTCAACTTTATTGAAAAATTACAGTTTTTTTTTTTGCAGTGGCATAGCTGAAACAGTTTCTTCAATTTTCCGTTTTGTGTTTTGTTAACTCGAAAATGTCTATCCCCCTAGTTTGAACAGAAATGCGTTAAAAGGAGCGCAAGTCGACGCCATTCTTGGATCATGTCTCAGTGAATTGCGTGGAGCAACAAGCAGCCCCAACAGCTCACTCACTCAAAACAGCCCCAACCCCCCTAGCACGGTCTAGTCTCTAGCCCAGATCCATACATTAAAATCTAGGTGCCGGCGTTTTTTTCACGTGATCCGCGCTCGTTAAATAATCATATAATTATGACAATATCTTGCTCGGTAATCACGAGCGTATGTAACCAGGTATCGATAACACGATGAGACGATAAATTAACCAATGATAACGCACCCAAAATGTCGTCAGTCTCTTTCTCTTGGCTCACGCGAATCTATTTTCGTTGACTCTCGCTCAGCTTATTAATTATGCATAAGGTTTTTGCTCGAATTAGCATTTCTCTAGCAAACACGAATCGTATATCCTGGCATGCGTCTTTTGGTTTGCTTTAATGTCGCACACGGCAAATCAACGCCACGGTTAAAACAAGGCCCGAATGGTCTCCACGAAACGACGACTCGCAAACTGTCGTGAACAATATCCGATATGCGAGGCACATTCAACAAAATAGTCGTACGAACTAGAAAGAGAGATTAATTTATTTATTTATGAATTAATGAATCAATGAAGAAACAAAATTATGAATTAACTAATAATT
>QKMV01001479.1:0-15911 GCA_003287335.1 Lednia tumana
AAATTCATTTTGGGGGGGGTGAGGGGGGGGGGGACTCCGAATTTAAAACATGCCTTTATGGCCCTAATTTCGACAACAATCAGTCGAAATTAGAGATGCCATTCGAGCTATGATAGGACTGTAAATCACCAATGATTGAAGAACAAACGGCCTGATTAAATAATTAATTTCGACTTGAGGGAGCTGTTAGGTACATGTGTTTTCGTTTTTTTTCCGTTAAAGATGTTGAATTAGATTTGATGGGATCGTTATTTGTGGTATCAATCGTAATCAAGGGTACACTGTTTACGGTCATTTTTGAAGGAATTGAGAGAATCTCCGACGGGAAATTGATTTGTATCTAGCGAACAGTTCTGGCTGAGTGATATTTTATGTTCGAGTGGAAAATAAGGACGTGGAAGGGTATTTCTAAGGACCCTATACAAAGTTGACCAACCCCTGCCATTTTTACTTCGCCCCTCGCCTGGCAAAGCAACTAGCAAACAATGGCGGCCATAAAACACTCTAAATAGCACTTGACAATCACGTTTATTGGACACTTTTACTGCATCTTTGCCGGGGCGTCCCATCGCATTTCGGATAAACCCGATGGTCAGTCCATGGATCCGTGGTAAACGTATCCATTCCAATTCCCATTCTTTCCGCTACCTAAATATGACATACAACCTGGTACATTTCACGAAGTTTTAAAAGGAAAAAAAGACCCCTATACGACCAATTTGTTTTTTTCACACTCACGGCCATCCTGAAATTTGAGCTCGCCGCGTGATTTTGAAGAAACTAAAAGAAAGTATTGTAACAGCCGACTCGATCGTAAACGCAGGGTCACGCTCACAGCCCTTGAAATTACTTTCACCCCAGAGAGGATACAGTCATGGCCAAGGAGATACAAGAGGTTTTGACCGTGATTACGACTGAATGGAATGTCACAGGTACTTGAACGCTTAGAAGTACTTGAACTCACAGAAGTACTTGAACACCCGAATTTGCATCGAATAGCGTTGCGAACAATGGAGCATCTACGCGGTAATTGGGTGCTAATCCATGCGCGGTGCGCGAGCTTATAGTCTTCATGAGGTTGTTGATCGCGCGATGTCGAAAAAGATGCGTGCGCCGTCGCCTGCGATTGGTCCAAATGCCCATTTTTAGGTGGCAAACGCACGCGATCTATAAAGACTGAATTTGAACAAAATTACTGTTTTCCGGTTTACGATTTTTTGTTGGTCGCATTCAAATCGACAATAAACAAGAGTTATCTTTTCGGAATAAATGCAAATTTTAAATTAACTTTGGTGCGACTTTACTTTAAAGGTAGATGCAAGGGGGATAAGGCAAATATTTTTGATTTGTTGCCAAATGAGGAAAAAGCGCTCACTCGGGGAAACGTAGATTTGCAACCGGTGCGCAAGCAACTTTTGGAACGAGACGAATCAGCTTTCGGTCATCAAACCTCGAAACTATGATCACCAATTCCATAATTCTTTGTGGCAGCTCGGTTAGAAACTGGAGCTATTCGGGAATTTTCGAACTGGTGTGGTTTATTTTCAATTCCACACCCACGCAATACTTAATAATTTCATTGCCTATCGTTCAATATCCGAAAGCGATCGTATCTAAGTATAAGTACCTACCTATATCGTAACTAATGATAATTTAATTCTGACCACATGTTTGAAATGTCGTCAGTCCAATCGTAACTTTCAACGAAACGCACCTACCTAATCAACCGAAAGTGCCTATTATGTTACCCCCAACTTCTCCCCAATCAACCCTTCTAGCCACGAACAACGCTTGGCCACCAGTCCACCCTCCGACTACACGACCTTACAGCCTACTGTTTCACGTTGACTTTGGCTTTAGACCAACGCAAATCGCACACCCTCGACCAGGATCAATCCAGGGGGACGACTGTACACTTGTCGAAGAGGATGTCACTCGCTATCTTTCCACTTAACGAGTACATTCGATAATTAAACGTGAACGAACGCGTTTCTTAGGGAGATAACGACTGATATCTGTGTCGAAACTTTTACACATCGACAAATCGTTTGACTGATAGATTTGATTAAATAATCACGGCAACCTTGATTTATCAAAATTTCAAAAATTTTATGGACCACTAGCATTCGAGAGGCAATCAACATTACGGGATTTTTAACGTCATATGAAAAGCATTGATCCCACAACGTTAATTGACTCTGGAATTCCTTTATTCTAGTCGTACATAGTGGGGACTTCGTTCTGTAGTTGTTATGTAAACATTTTCTGTTATTTAAAATTCCTCATGTTTTTTTAATGGATTTTTGCGATTTTCAAACATTTTGTACGGGAAAACTACTGCATAGATTGAACTCAAAAACTATGCAGATCTGAGTTGGTACAAATCCAGTATTCGCAAAACAATTCAGTCCGATCGGAAATACCGTCTAGCCTGTTGAGCGCCAACAAAAAACAGCTTTTGTGCCTTCAGAGCTCAAAGGAAGAAGGTCTGCTCGCTCGTTTCAACTCGAGATGACAACAAACTGTGACGTTCCCCCCACGCAACCTAAGCAAGGCATGTCGCACGCGGTTATGTTCACGTATCACAGGCATGGATGAACGTTGTTCACCTGACTTGCCCCAAAACTCTGCGCCACGGGTGACATCCGACACCGCCACCGCCACCGCCACGTGGCCGCCGGCTCGGTCGGGGTGGAGGCGTCGGTCTCCGCCTGTCAGATCGCGTGCCCGGCGCGCGCGTTCCTCTGTTTCCACCGCAAGCCGTGCCACGGCCGATACAGTCCGTGCAACGTGAGCGAGCCACCAGTCTAGGGTGTCAATTCGCTTCGCGTACATGCTCTTAATCCTGCTTCATCCTGACTAGCTCTGTGTTGTGGTAAAGAGGGTGGCTCCATGGGGCTGTGAGAGTTACGCCTGGAACACAGGCGCTTCTCTGGAAACACGGAATCAAAGTTAATGAAATGTGATCTGGCACCAAAGTGGAATTAGAAAGCTCAAACCTCGATTTCCTATCAACAAATATAGACACGACCGAACGGTTTGGCGAGTTGGGCTGGAAGGGTGACCATTCATACCAAGGTCTATTTCTGTTTGGGAGAGAGGTTGGAGGGTTTGATGCTAGAGCAACAGCTTCACTCCCCTTGCCATCAACCTCTCGACAGCACGGATTAGTCGAGGAATCCCATGCTGTTCGAGTTGGTACCGTCTTTTGGAAGTGACGTTAAGCGGTGGTCCCCTTGGTTTTTTTCGACAGGAACAGGCTACGATGCCGGAAGCGAATTCCTCTTCCCTGTTAGGTGCATCATCACCCTCATTATCACCCTATCATTCACCGACGCCAATAGACCAGTGCGACAGGGCCTGTTGTCAACGCAGTGCGTCGGTAAACACCACTATAAAAAGATATAGTACTACGTACGCATCACTGTTTGGGGTGACGTCGTTAATATTTTAGAGGAAACTAGAATTTGTTGTCTCAACCGTGGCTTCAACTCTGGGCCGCGACCATGCAGAGGACCTGGGTTCGAGTGGTTGAGGGAATTTTCAGTTTGCTCGTAGAGAATGTTAAAATATTGGAAGCTTGCAAATGATTTAAACATTTGAATAAAGTCTGTAATTTATTCTTGATGCAGTCTCAATTCTTTTAGAAGCAAACTTTTCCGCCAGGAACGTTGGCGGCAAAAAACACAGGAAGATATGCCCATAGTGGGCCATTTTGTGGGTGCAACGAATAATTACCTCTCACAGTATCGTGACGTACTACATTATGATGGCAAAGTAAACAAATTCGTAGTTTTGCATGCAGCGACTATACGATATTTGTGCAGTGTTCAATTCTGTGTGGAAAACTTATAAAAATAGGCTGTACCACTATCCACGGCTATGCCGATACCTTGTGCCATGTGCCGATACCATGTGCCGATGGATGCCATGGACCCTCCGTCAGTCGACAGATGGTCGAAGGATTGCATCGTCCTCCTCGTCAGACGATCGCTTAGCGCTTGTTAAGTGATGATAATGGCGTTGTTATGACTGTAAGGTCGTATTACAACCATCAGGTATTTATTTTTTACCTTGTACAGTGGAAAATCGTGCTTTTTTGAATCGCAAAAATCTGTTCTTTATGGTCGACCTAGGTGAATTGTTTTCAATTACACATCGGAACTGAATTAAAAGCCCATTGTTATCTTTCGTTGTAACTTTACCGTAGGATATATTTTTTGAATGACTATAATCAATAATTATTTTTACCGTTAAGTATGCTGGAAAGAATTCCCC
Source organism: Lednia tumana (assembly GCA_003287335.1). Taxonomy (NCBI): domain Eukaryota; kingdom Metazoa; phylum Arthropoda; class Insecta; order Plecoptera; family Nemouridae; genus Lednia; species Lednia tumana. The sequence goes on from QKMV01001479.1 coordinate 4,279, forward strand.
TATTTTTAAACCCTCCAAACCGATATAAACAAGTCTTCATTTGCCGAAAGTAAAGAGTGTCTAAGTTTTAGAATAAAAAAAAAACACTAGGAACGATAGCTCAACTAGGGAAGATATTGTGAACGATGCCGATATGAAACCTTTTATTACCTTTATACAGAACCTTTGTTGAAAACTACGGTGTGTCGGTGAATGTGTAAGTTCTACTGAAAGTTCATAATAATGTCTTCATTTGTCGAAATAGAGGTGTATTTCACAGCACCGACAAATAAAAAGAAGGTAGTTTCGAGCTGGCTGCTTTTTTACGTCGGGGTGGATCTGACCGCGATTAATGATTATTGTTGAATCGTTTTGGGCGGTTCCAATGAAAACACTTCATTTCCGATCCGCGTCGATTTTCCCGTGTGTGAGTGGCGTTTGTTTTCTTTCCTAGTCGCCTTTTTCGGGCGTTGGTGGCGTTTTGTTGGTTTTAAAGCGATACTTGTATTTATTTTTTTACTCTGCAATTTGAAAAGTCACTTTGAATTTATCATTTTGTTTGTGTGGCAATCCCCAGTGTTGTGTAGAACCCGCACAGAAATCGGCTACATTTTTCATGAGGTTATAGCCTACATCAGCATTTTCTCAGAACAGACGCGTTTCGTAAACTTTTTTGAGGTGTCAAGCGCATATAGGAAGATAGATAGTAGTACGAAAACACTGCGAAAATATTATTGCCTTTTACATTTCTTCACATTTGCCCGTAAATTTAGAATTTCACTGTTGTGTATTAACTGGGCGAGCGTGCTAAACAGCATGAAAACATCTGGATCCCTCGACCCTGCCAGTGCCAGCCAATAACTGTATCGTGCAGGCCGAGAGTGGCCGCGAGTACGAAACAAAAGCGACATAAGCAGAAGCACGTTGAATCGCTTGGAAAGAACAAGAAGGCAGTGACTGGCACGTGCTCTGGCAAGTTTTCTCATCAGAAGCAGCAGCGTCGGCGAGCAACGACAGCAGCTGTTTCTGCCCTGCCCGTCATCTGACAATGTCGACACCACAGAAGCATCCACATATGCAATGCTCTTTAGCCTTTACTGCTCCCTAGGGGCGACCAAGAACGCTGCTCCGAGCCACCCTTTCGGCCGTAAATATAGTCACCCTCGTCGCTACTTAGGCGTTGACTTTGTTAATTAGGCCCTGTACTGAAATGTGTTTGACCATTTTCGCGAGATAGCGATCAATTTTAGTCTGCGCGTTGTACTACACGAGAGTTCATTAGTAACTTAGTGCTCGTATTGATTTAATTAGGGGTAGTTTGGATGGTCTGGGGTGACTTTTTGTACGGCGATTCTAGGAAAATTCGCCGTGTTGGCTGTACGGATTTGTAGGGAAAAGCGGCAAAGATTAATTTTCCGGGGTAAAAGTCGTGTTTCGTCCGCGAGCTGACGATCGTTTCGACAAATGTGAGGGCGTGTTTTGTGGACCCCTGATCGTCGAGATTATCTCCACGACGACGAAGAAGAAGAAAACGACAAGCAGACGGAGAGAAGCGAAAGAAATAAAGGGAAGACGGGTCCGATTGCACCCTAGCTTTTGTCATTTTCAATCCTCCTTCGCCACAGCAACAGAGTCTGGATCTACCCGGCCGTGCGGTCGAAGTCCACACACAGACGGCCGTGCTCACGAGATTTCACATCGCGTGCCTTTGTATAAATGACGAAGAAAAGAAGAAGAAGAAGAAGAAGAAGAAGACGATGATGATGGCGGGGCTCGAGAGGGCCGCGCCGCGCCCGGCGAAGACAATTCGGAGACCGGAAACGCTCCACTCGCCGAGAGGAAATCGAAAAAAATGCGCTGCAACGCGCGATTCAATTGAGAAAACAGGATGAATTATTTAAAGCGCGAGATCGCGCGCGGCCTTTTGTGTCGCGGCGCGGACAATGCAGGGGGCGCTGCTTTGGGGCGACGGGTTTCTGAAGAGGATTTTCTTTCGACAGGGCCAAAGTTCAGCCGGGTCGCCGCCGAGCGCCTCGGTGAGACGAGGGCAAAAGGATCGCGCCTCAAGGGCAGACCGAGGGGCGATATTACTATACTTTTACGATGCACGATTTGTCAAAACGGCGCCAACAGCCGAATAAGACAAAAAAAATCGAGTCCCGACTCTTATTTAAGACACCCATGTCGCCGCCGCGGCCTCCGGGCCGAATCCATATAGACTCCCTCCCGTTAAATTCGGAAGTTATTTCATTTCGAAACGATACCGGAAATCGAATTAGGTGCCAGCTTTTCCGAATCACCATCGATCCGCCGAGAAAGAAGATATCGTAAAAATTTATACCCAGCTTTTTGATGTAATCTTGGGCCGCTTTATTTTCCCTCCGTTCCGTTCTTCCACTTCAGAGATTGTCCCCACCCCACCGCTGCACAGAACGTCACGAGGCCCATTCTGGGGTCGCTACAGACGAAATCCTACAAGATTCGGAATCAATTTTCATCCCCTCGCGCGCGTTGCGACGTCCACCAATGACCGCTGCCACCACCCCTAGCCACGTCACGCACGTCCGAACGAGTGTCTGTCAACGTCACGCTCGCTCACGCACTCTCCCCCCTGTACGCACGTGTGTTCAGGTGACTGTGTGTACGCACATCGTCTCGCTGGGATGGGGGGGAGTGGACGGAGGGACGACGACGACGGGTTACTCACCTATTAGCCTATTACTCAGAAGCTGATTAATTTCACGATGATGATGATGGGGTAGTGAATCATTTTGTTATTATTTTTAGGGGATGGCCCTTTACGTGGCAATTTTACGGGCGGTGGGTCGGTGAGGTCGTTTAATTTCTTGTGAGTCTGGAGAAATTTGTCGGCTGCATTGGTTTTCACGGCTATTGACTATCAAAGTCTAGACTGCGGACAGATTTAGAGATGGGAGAGCTCGAATGGGAAAGGGAAATTGTTTGCGAGCGTTCAGTCGAGAAAATTGAGTGCATTAGTGCGGCAATAGTTGGCGTTGTTTATTCTTTTAAAACGCAGCATGCTGTATTCCGTAACGACTTGACAGAATGTAAAGCGTCGTTATTTTTATTCGTTATGTCGTTTATTCAAAATATTCCCTTGCTCTTGATATTATTACTTTCGTAATGACATTTTCGTGTTTTTCGGGGTTTTTCTTCCCATTTTCTGAAACCTCCTCTCGGAATATGCTTACGGCTCGCGCGGTTATTGTGTGTAAATGTTCGTCATTCAATTTTCCCGTTTTCTCATGATGCTAATTCGATTGAAGGAAAATCTTGTTATATATGGGGGGGAGGTGGGAAGGCTCGTTTTTTTCCTCATCCCTTTGCAAATAAGCATCCGCGCGTTTCGGGGGGAAAAAAAACACGATTTAAAAAGTAGAAAAGTTGAACCCTTTCACAGAAAATTGCAAACAAAAGTTTTCCACGATTCGGAATACATGACATCGGCAACGACAACTCGTGAAACTTTTTTAAACCGAAACGTTTCAGTTTGAATTTTGCTTACGCGCAATTAAATCGTGCCTTGAATCAAAGACGATAGCTGAGCATAGGCCTCGTGGAGTTGTTCCCGTCTGTTTGGTGACAACACGACGCGATTACGTCGACTGCGTTTACAGCAATTATACATCAAGCAAGCCGTTGCTCCAATCGGGCTCGACTTTTTCTACTCACGACGAAAACGACCCGGCGACGAAACAATTGCCACTTACACAACAATCGAAAACTGATCCAGTGACCTTACTGCGAACAACAATGGATGTCATCGGTAGAGATCTGGGTCACATAGATGACGTGATACCTACACCCACTCACGGCCAGTTGTTTTTAGTAGGTGGAGTTCAATCGTCAACGTGATTCGACGCACTCTGTTTTGTTTCTCGTTTCGGATTGTTGTGTGAGAACAAAATCGTGCATGCCATGGGAGGCTGTTGTTTAGATTTTCTATGTCGCATGGGTTCCGACCGGAAATATTCCTCGCGATTGTTCTGCTAATAAATTCGAGTCTTTTGTGACATGCTAACATTTGTATCGCTCATCTGAAACTCATCTAATTGTTATTGATCGCATCCTGAAACCATTAACTCTATAACAGTCAGTTGATGTTTTCATTCAATTTTATCGCATCGGCAAAAACCATGCCGTTCCGTCCAAGTTTTAATTAGCTTCGGTTTTTCGTCTATTTTTTTCTCGGCCGAGTTCGACTCGATCGAAAAGTCTGTGTGTTTACGGCCATCTTCTTCACCTGGCTTCCGGCGTAGCGACCCCGCGTCAAATCTCTTTCCAGCCTGGAGCAGGAAAAAAAAAACAAAACACATCTTCAGTCTTATGCGCTGCCATATGGCGCTTTTAAACCATATTATGCGCGCTGGCAGCTGCCCCAAGATTTATACTACCCATATGCTCTTAGAGTGGTTCTTGTTCAAATCGGATAGGCCAAAAAAATCGATACGCGCAAATATCGACACTATTTTTGATCTTTCTCAACCAGCAATACGCTTTTCTCAAGTAGAAACAAGTATTTTTTCCACTTGTTTTTTGTAGCTTGGCGTGATTAGACGCCATCTAGAAGGCCGATGTTTGTTGGAACGATTTCCTCAAGCACGGTCTTCACGATAGCAGGTGACACGTTCCCCGACCACGTGACGGCCAGGTGTAATCCACCAGGCCAAGAAGCTCGTAATTTCACTGCATTCGACGTTCCTCACTTGTTTGAATAACAGTATTTAAAATCTGCGACGAAAAATACACAGGCGAAAACCAGTATTTAATTTGAATCGAGGGCGAATTTGATTTCGGATGGCACAAAAAGTTTCTGGTCAGTCGTTTTGGTTCGTGATTGACTGCAAGAGATTTGAGCTGACAATGATTATGGTCCCGCTAAACGTGATCGCTGTTGAAAATAACGAAGTTGTAGGGAAGATAGATGATGGCGATCGCGTTTTAGAGACTTGATCTAGTTTTTCTTCCCGCTGCTGTGAATAGCCGCGGAAATTAATCTAGCGTCAAATTAGCAAAATCGATTTATGTTGATGTGATTTTGTGCGCTATTTTTCTAATGACATGGGAGAATGATTTCGAACTGAAAAGCTGCATCATCTGCATCTATGCTGCGTAATATTGCTCGAGTTCTACTCGAACGGGCCAAATTGATGATTGAAATAGAATAAGTAATTTTGTCTCAACGCGAAAGAGACGGTGGGCAACTAATTTTTACTTTTCTAGTATTTGGGCTAGTTTTACGTTGATCAAGCACGTCTATGCCTAGAACTACTGCTGAATCGAAATCGTAACTCCTGACAGCGTAGTTGCACAAAAGATTTGGGGCACTTACACCGTGCTTGTAATCGTAAGCTTGTAAATTTTATCTAATCACGTTAATTGCACAAGTTAATTACGGCCCTCGTGACACATAAATATGCATTATTTTAATTTCTGGATCTAATTACAAACTGTCTTGTTTCCTGTCTTCTGATAAAGAAAAAAACACGGACAAGAAAAAAGTACAATGAAAATTAACCAACAACGTGTTTGATACGGTTTTCTCATGCCCACTTGATTTGCAGAGACTGCATTTTACATGAGATGGTTGGGTCACTGCGTTGGGGATTTGAAAGCCGACGTAATTTACAAACAACTTTAAACAAGATGCTTACATTGTGCTTTCAAGTGTACCTAGTCTGAAACTGTATTTGAACAAAGAAGGCATTACTTCCTTTCCAAAGATCATAATTTCGACATCATAATACCTACTCGGCAAATTGCGATAGTAGTAGTACGTAAAACATTCGTTTTTATTATCTAGTTATTATTATTTATAGTACCTATACGCTTTTATTTAGCTCGTTTTTCTCCATGTTAAAATCAAATATTACCGATCCTCAATCGACTTGACACTTAGCACACTGATGTATTCTTGATAACAATACAATGCTGTTTCTAGTTGTCAAAAATCAAATTATTATCAGTTTTGTTTTTTTCGTCTTATGTGAAAAAAATATGCTTAGGAGAAAACTTGAAAAAACACGCTTTTTTTTTAATTGCACTAAACAGTAAAAAAAAAACGGTTTCTTTAGTCCCAAAATTATCATTCACACGTGACTATAAATTACAATAGTGGGCGATTGTAACTCGTTCCCTTAACTTCTCACCCTGTTAACTTATTAATCGTCTAGATAATTGGCGCCCACGCTTTCAATTTTCAGTCATGACATTTTTTTGGGTCCTGGGATTTCGAAATAAAAACGTGGCTTTTTAAAAGTTTTTTTAACACTACCATTTGGTATCTAGAATACAGTCAGGTATCAAATGTTCCGAGTTAATTCATATTCATAAAGATATGCAGATAAATTGACCACAATCACCCCAGGGGCATAATACCAAACACCCGATGACTAACCACCACATATGAGATGACTAACCCTATATAGACGGGGAAAACACCTCACACACACCACCGAACGATAGGCAAGAAAACGGGAGGGTCATTTTATAGATCGCCAATTTTTACCATCGCATTTTAATTTCTGCTCATTGTTGTCCGCGAATCATTGCGAGAGTGCGAGCGAGATAGCAGCTCCTCGACGGCCAGTAGTTGGAGGTAGGATAGCATGGCGTATGGTGCAGGTATCTCCTCGACTGAGGTATACACCGGCAGTCGGTAGCGAAGTGTCTTCAGTCTTGGGCCAACGTTCGTCCAGCAAACGCCAGAGTGTCGTTCCAAGCAGCCGGACGATAGCTTGCGAATTTCGTCGTTGGCGCGAATGCGAAAAGTGACGAGCGTTTTCTTTTGCGAGAGGATTTTTACGTCGATTTCGAGTGCGATACATAAGTGACGGGTTGTTCTTAAGTGTTTGTGTGTGTGTTGAGTCGCATTGCAATCTGTGTTAACTTGAAACGTGATACAGTGTTATTTTGATGGCAGAGTTTTATGGTTGAAATCGTTTCGTCTCGCTGTAGGCGTCTATCTCGATACACAAACCTGTAGAAAAAACGCGTCGAGAAAATGAAAACCGATTTCCAAAACTTTCTCAACCCTTCGAACACTACGACGGCGACGGGCATATAAACCCACCGACTTTTCTGCGTCCCACCGTGGTGCAGGTATTCGCAAACATGTTTTGCGGGTCGATTCGCCGGAAGAACCGTCGCTACGGTGACGAAGAGGAGATCTACCGGCCCGTGTTTCGCGGCGCCAACCAGTGGGCCACGGGCCCGCGGCTGACCGCGGCGCTCGTCGAGTCCCAGTGCAGAAACTGTGGACATGGACAGAAGGTCATCGGGAGGTGCTCGGTGGCCGACGACTCGCGGCCCGTGTCGGTATGTTAAACCAGCCTGACAAAGACACGTCGTTAATACCTGTAGCTTTCAGTGGCGAAGCGTGAGTCGGTCAACTGGGTAGAAATCACATATTTTCACGGATGTGCTACGACCAAATTAAACACTTTTTGTGTCCAGATCACGTTTAATCATTGCACTGGGCAGGCAGCTCGCGCATTGCAGACATTCTGAATGTGAAGAATATTAAAATCATTTCAAAAATACTTGCCCACTCGAGGACTCGAAGCCCGAACCTTTTGCTTACATGGCATCTGCTCTACCACTGAGCTAAGCAGGGTAATAGGGTAGGGTAAGTGGTAGAGTAGTTGCCATATCCGGGGTTCGAGTCCTCGAGTAGGCAGGTATTTTTGCAGTGATTTCAATATTCTTTAAATTAATATTAGCCATGTAAATGGCTTCAAAATTGTAATCCTTGTCACTCTCGAATGTGTATCAGCTATTTGCGGAGAATAAAGTTCTCGTGAAATTTTCTCTTCCCTATAACTGCGCAGGTGAGTAAACTTGGCGCGTGTTTGATTTAAACACTAAACGGCTATGTAAATGAAAAAGCGGCTATACTGCGTTGATTACAAACAGGCTATTTCTCGTAACTCTTAGGGTGGACAGTGTCTACCTCGTCTCCCTCGTCTCCCCGGACGCTTAGCCACTGACAGCACACCTGTATAGCTTGGCGCCAATTAGCAATCGCTACAACGTGGAGAGAGAGAGATGGACACATATGCTCGCGTTATGGGGCGATTGAAAGAGTTAGCAATTAGGGGGCTGATAATTCGTTTAGCATTTATGGAACAATTACGACTCGCATCAATTCGGCACACGCATTTGTGAACTTGTGGTATTACGAGCGAGTTACAAGTTCAACTTTTACCGTTCGTTTTACTTTACAACTCAAATTAGCGCCATGCTCGTCTGCCTGGGTCGACAACTCGTAATCAACTGAACAACAAGAACAGCATTGTAATAATCACATCATTTTGTTTTTTATATTTGCACGTGTGCCCACCGCCGCCATAATATATGGCGAATCGCCAGCACGTTTTAAAGACAAAATCCCTCCAAACGTAGAGACATACACACAGGATGCGACAGTTTTACTGGTCAAAGAACCACGCAGCTGGCCAAATGCATTTTTCAATTGATCACTGAAAGTCGCCGATAAAATTAGCATCTATTTCAAATGTATTCATCTTTACCGCCTGATAGATGCATCAAGCACACAAGCACGGCGGCCCGGCTGTTATGACTTTATCTCGCCAAGACAATTGCATCTCATCTTGCCCATGAACCGTACGTACATGGATGCCATAAACGCGACGTGTATACTATCTACGTGGCTCGTGCACCTTTCATGTGCCATTGTTTTTCGTTTCACATCGGACCCCCGACGCGGAGTTACGGCCTGTTTTATGCGTGTGTTGGTGTGTCTGCGTTGCCGGTTAATATTCAGGATGGATGTCTGCGAAATGTCGAAAGACAATGGGCCATCTTCGCAGCGAAAGACTCGTTACGACTTCCTCTCTCAGGAGGCACTTTTTAAGCGCGAAACTCCTTTATGTTCGACGCTAGCATCTCATAGCGCACGGAGGGGGTGGATTTCCGGTACAGAAGGGGTGTGTTTCCGGTCTGGCGGGGTGGCGGGGGTGGGGGTTGGCGGATGCCTACTTTGCACCTTTTCATCGTTGCTGAGTGAGTAGGCAATTGCTCAAAGAGCCGCGGCGAATTTATCGCGGATTATGATGGAATTTGTAGAACGGAAGAGAAGCCACTGCATTATTCATGCCACCAGTGCAATAAGGTACCTAGTGAAAATCTTGGAATACATTTTCTGAAATTTATACGTTGCTACCATAGATACTGTAGACAGCGTAGAGACGTGGTAGAGACGAACTGGACACTTTTATTTGAAGTTGTAAATGGCATGGAGTACAGTACGATTTCATGGTGTACTTTCTTCGGAAGGAAGTGGATTCGTTCGAAGTTCACGGGCAAGGTGCTTCTGAAAACAGTCATCATTCATGAATTTTATGATGCCTAAACGCCCGGTTTCTAGACGTTAATGAAAGAGTGTGTGCAGAGAAAAATTGAAGGCCCGTATCTGAGATCTTTATAACATGCCCATTAACCTATAGGTATTACTCTTAAACAAGTATCTTACTTTAAGACTCTTTGGTGTATGAAATATATGCACCCTGGTTAAATACACAATACTGATTCGTAATGTAACGCTTGCTACTTAAATTAAATCGAATTACGCGTTCTAATCTAGGGTACATCGACTAAGTCTTAAAAAGATGATCGATTTTAGAGTTTTGTTGAAAACGCCAAATGCAAGCGACTTAAATTAAGATGCATTATTGTGTCCTCAAATTAATAGCATTGATTTACACACCAAAGTGTCTCGAAGTAAGATGCTCGTGTTTAGAGTGAGTACCTATTTTATACTTTTCCATAGTAAATAATACATCAACTTTTCTACTCATTTAAACACCTCGTATTCAAATATTATCAGTCACGATTCTTCAATCGACTAATAGAAATATCACAACCATAGAAACCATGATCAGCCATAGTACCACTCAATATTTATCTTCAATCTTGGCTCTCAAATCAGTGTAAACAGATACCGGTATATTGAGCACAAAAAATGTCAATGGCTATACATTCCGTATTTTTTCACCACACAATTTCAAGCCCGGCTACATCGCCCCCAGGGCCGTCATATTCCCTGTCCGTACAGAACATCCCGTTTAATCACTCATTATTTCGATGTATGTACGGTAATTGTCCGGCCTGGGATTGCGATGGCCGGCGTTCGAACACGGGCTCGTTATTTTAACTGTGTTCGCGTATTCTTGGTATTCATGGCGTATCGCAACTCACCGCATCAAATTGCAGCTTTATTAAATACACATAATGTACCGTAGAAATATACACAGTTTTTTGTCTCAATCAACACAGCACGCTAGACGTATGGTAACGCAATCCATTGTAAAACTACAATAAAATATGTATGGAATTTCACATCTGCTAGATGCGATTTTTAAAACAGCGTTCGTCACTGGGACAACGGAATCTTATAATCAACAATTAAAACTGTAGTATAAAACCACTTTTTAAACATCTCGTCATTTTATGTGTGCATAAAAATGACCGATACATAAAACAATGAAACGATTTTCTGACGAAGGAGTGCATGAAAGATAAAAAGATGAAATGTAAAGGGTACGAAAGATAAATTAACAACTCACTGGCATCTCCGGTGGAAAAAAACCACGTCAAACATGTAGAACGGAAGTTTGCGAAATTCCTATGCAGCTTCCCGCTATATAGGCAAGCGGTCACCATCGGCTGCATGTCTAGGTGATTAACATTGAACTTGAACTTTCTATAATGGTCCTCTGACATGTCGTTTGTGAAACAATGGAAACTTCACACGATTTGCGTCCAGCAAAGCAATTTATCCGTGCGCCACGATTTTATGCATATCCGCATTTCTTCTGGTCGACTTGACACTTGAGTGGCTGGACGTACGGTAGTGATGACGCACACGCTGCTAGTTATAACGAAGTTAAGTAAAACGTAACGCTAATCAGGTAACGCACATTGCAACGAAGACAAAAAATGAAGCATATTATTATCAATTCGAAATGCCTGCCGCTCGAGAACTTGAACCCCGGAACTCCGGTTTACGTGACCGTTGCTCTGCTATCTGAGCTAAACAGGGTATTAATAGGTCCGGTGTGCGACTCCTTGAGCAGGCAGGCATTTTTGAAGTGATATTAATATTATTCACTTTGAAACCAGCCGTAAAAAAATGATTTGTCAAACTCTATTGTTAGAACCCGAAGATTGATTTGTTATCGGAAGAAGGGGGTTGAATGATTAATTAATCAACCCTTACTTATGAGCCAGTCATGAAAGTCAGTCGGTAATTGGTTTTCAATCCGACGGTGGCTTTCGAAAGAGGCTTCAGCATTTATTTCTTCAGACACATGTCTACTTCCTTACCTTAGCACTAGCTTGAAAAACACTGTTTATTTAAACTGGCTAAAACTGCTAAGAAGTCCACTAATAAATTCTCAACGTTTCGCGAACTGTTCTGTAAGCATCATCAGGGGTTTCTAACTGACAGAAAATAAAACGTGAAACAAGAACTCCAAACAGAAACAAATTCTAGCAAGGCTTACTTAAAATTATCTGATTGAATAATAATCTACTTTAAATTCTTAAGACTCGTGTCTTCTGCCTAATTTCAGCACTAGTTTTCAAAAAAACTGTTAGTAAATGGGTTTAAC
>QKMV01001480.1:0-15910 GCA_003287335.1 Lednia tumana
TGTGTGTGTGTGTGTGTGTGTGTGTGTGTGTGTGTGTGTGTGTGTGTGTGTGTGTGTGTGTGTGTGTGTGTGTGTGACGGCGCGCACATTGCATTTGTACCATTAGCATTGATTTTCTTCCTCGCACAGAAACAATTTGGCTCTAATTTGTGGCACAATCAGTCGCAACAGCCATTCGCCACCGAGCCTCACAAAAATTCCTATGCGAAAACAAATTATCGTTGTTTCTTGCTCAGCGAAGCAAAAAAACATCAAAAAGTTCCGCTTTATTTTCACTGTCGGTAGCAATCCAGTAAACAAACCCAATTATTTAAAGTACCACACACAGTGAATGTGGAATTGGCGTAAAAAATAGATTAAACATAAGCTACATATACAGGAATGCATAGGTACTGTTGAATACTTAGTGTATGAGAAAATGATGAAAATAGTTAAAATCCTTTAACGGGTTTCTGTTTTTGTAGTTCTGTGGAGCTGTTTAGCCAGCATTACGTGCTTGGGGTAGGTCGGATTTAACATAAAAAGTAGACAACATGTCTTGAAATAGAAACAAATCCCTGAAATGCTGCGTTCGTAGCTTGATGGAGATTACAATACTGTAGCAGGAATAGAGATTTACTAAAGGAAACCAAAAATAGGAACTGTCGAAGATGAAATCGAACTTGAGCTTTTCCGAGCAGCAACATACTTTCGATTATTGGTAATGATCGAATAACTATACAGACTTTGGTTACTGACGTAGCGGTAGATCGAAATTTGAACAGTTCTGCACGAGTCAAGCTAGCTTTCCATACAATTTTCCAATAATATTCTACTCAATAATAGGCAAGACGAGAGGTAAGAAAGCACCCCATTAAATAGACCTCGAGATACACAATTGATCCCAGGGAATTTTCATCTCTGAAAGCCAGTATCTATTCAAATCCATCGAAGCTCACGATATTGCGAAAAAGACGAGTTAATCCTCTTGCATGGGGACTTGTGCGGAAATGAAACATATTGTGCGTATTCTTGCTTTGAGAATTGTCGACAGAAAAAATATCCCGTACTGAAAATGTAGCCATCACAACATTTTTTTTTTGGTGAATGTTAATAACGGCTCTTAATAAATCGTTGTTTTTTTGGAGATAAATAGCAGGAAAGATAAAAGCAGAAGTATGCTGCACACAAATAACACATAACTCTTCGCAACTGTGGAATAGTGTTTTGGTTTGTGAGACACCCACTCATAATTCGCCGCATCCCCCCATAAATGAGAGGGGCTACAATTTGAACTTGGTTCGCTTCAATGAAATATAACGGTTGGGTGCATTGGTTCCCGTAAGATGACCGAAGATACAGCCTTGTTAACATAAGTTTTCCAAAGCCGAAACGGGTGTATTTGAAGCTTGCACTGCTGGCAACATGCTAAACATATTTAGTTTCAAATCTGTGCTGGTTTTTACAATTCCACGTTCATTAGTATGTATTAATGGAAGTGCCTGAATAATTGATGGCGAAAAATGAGAGAAATAACGTTTTAAAACGCAATTCGCAACGCCAGTAATGTTATATCTACCTGGATCAATTCAGTAAGTTCTTTATACAGTTGGTACCACTTCTCCTAGTGTTCTAAGCTTAAAAATAATTAGTGTAAGCAGCATAATCCATCAGAGGCCGGGTGTGAAATTTGTGGAGTATTGACAAGGATTACACTTTTAAAGCCAATTACACGGCTAGTTATAATGTTAAGAATATTTAAATCCCTTAAAAAATGGAGAATTCCTTAAGAGTTCCGTCCAATTCCTAAAATGATTCAAAGCCGTTTTCTACTATCAAAGCCACAGAGCGCTGTGGAGTGCTTCGTTACATACGTATTATTAACCAACCGAACATTTTAGAACAGCGATTAACCCAGCTACTCGCGAGGGGTGCCACATTGGACCCCACCGTCATATTTGAGACCACGTAGGCCACTCTGAAGAAGTCAACTTGGAAGGGCGGGGAATTTACATTCCTTATTTTCTAAATAAATACAATATCAAGAGCCTCAATAACGGGCTGCCAACGGAGCAAGAGGTGGCACGAGAACCTTCTTCCACGATTTCATCAAGAAGTTTGAACGCCACATGGATCTCATCTTTGACGACAGCACCATGGCTTTGAAGGGCTCTATCGCCATCTCCTGTAACAATCTACACTAACAACGGACATCGCCAGTTTGAAACTAATTTAACATTGTTTTATACGGTTTTAATAACTTAATAACCGATGTTTTGTGGTTTATTATTCTGTGTCCACGTGACAACCGCACTGGCGGCAGAATTTCTATTAAATATAAAGTATCTCTCAGCTCTATCTATATCCATACGAGAAGTACCTATATTTCCAAATTAAATAACTACGTAGTTTAATACCCTATTATAGAAATAAAAGCCAGTGTAGTTTTCATTAAAAATGAAGACTCTACTAGGAAAATGTCAGATCATCCGAAAGTATTCTAAATGTATATTTCAGTCCTATAGAACGTGCCATTTCGGGAGTGAATGTCGATATTTGATGGGTAAGAGCGAGCATGGCACATCGTTTCCCAATTTCCTTGCGTTTCGAGGCGATGGCGGCCCATGTGACCGGGCAGTCGCGTGCACCATGAATCGAGGCCCGATCTCTAGCCCAGACATGCAACTACGCATTTAATTCTTCGAAACCCATCAAAACTATCGATTTTACACATAAATATCTTTATTTGTTATCGCTGGGGTAAAAGTATATTATGGAAACTCTACAGGAGAAATGTTAACGATGTTGTTTTTTCGAAGTAAATTGTTCTCAACCGTCTTGTAACCTTGCTTTTATTATCTTTAATAACTTCTCATAACGATGCTCTACATTGGTATTGTGCATGAACTCCTTATTTTATTCAAATTTGGGATGTCGATTAGCAGTAAAATGTATCGATGGCAGGAAGCTGGTTCCATTAGCGGCGGGTTATCAAGAGGTTGGTTGTATTATCTTGAGACAGAAACGAAGTGGTTGCCTTCACGTTGGAAATACAGATACTGTTTTGTGGCATGCTATCCAAAACAACAGGAGATATGTTTTCGTCCCCATTAAAGTCACATTGATCACGTAAGGGAAGGTAGAAAAATAAATGGGACATGTCGGTTCCATATGTTTTTAAGAAAATGTAGTCATTTATGAACGTACTACTACAATACGTATTTCAGTCCGCAATTTTGTCTCGAATCAGACTAACAGCTTGAATATATTTCGTTTGTAAATACCATTACCTTGACCAAAAGTTTAGAGATTTTTTTAAAGCTTACTGTATGTTTACGACTACATTGTGAAGTGTACAACAAAACTTCCTGTCACACTGTGAATTTATACCCCAAGACATTTCCAAGCACTTTCGCATTTTCCAGTCTACTATCCGGGACATTTCCACACGAGCAGACCCGCGTTTCCCAAACTTTTTCCTCCCTGTTTGCCAGCTTACTTTGCCAACAGTTTCTCTTGGCACTTTGTCGATAATTGTGAATATTTCATGACCTACCTGAGCTAATAACCCGAACGCATTTGTGAGCCATTGCTCCATTGACGAAGGCCACCACGTTAAGAACACGGGATGTTGGAAAATATTAACATCCCTTCAACAAAGTCTACCTGCTCGAGGACTCGAACCCCGAACCTCTGCCTTACATGGCCATTGCTCTACCATCTGAGCTAAGCAGGATGCGATATTTCGGAATTGAATGTAATAACATTTATGAGTGGTATATCTCACAAGGAGAATTTGAACCAAGAAACTTTGACAAATTCAAACATCGCTCTGTAACAAGTGATACTATGGTGCAATGACAATCTAACCAACCTTCTAACCAATCTAATCCTTGTCAAAACGGGAAGTTCCCAAAGTCTAGCCGAAAAGGCGTGGGTGGAGTAGCGAGGACCCAAGATTTGAGGCCCTTTTAGTGGGGTGTGGAGTCTGGTCGTACGCTGGACAGTACGCGATACCGATACCGTACTTGAACAACAATATCTTGCAGTGAAGAATATCAATATCACTTCAAAAATACCGGCCTATTCGAGGACTCAAACCCCGAACCTCTGGCTTTCATAGCCATTGCTCTACTAACTGTGCTAAGCAGGGTACATGCTGGTAGCGCAGTTGGTTTAGCAATGTATATGTAAGCCAGAGCTCCGGAATTCGAGTCTTCGAGTGGGCAGGTCTTTTTGAAGTGAAATTAATATTCTTGCCGTGAATGCTAGTCATTAATATGCATTTAAATTTCTAATCCTTGTCATATCTTGCAGTATTCAAAGAACTGATTTACAAACTTGATGAGAATACCAACAAGTCCACTGAAAGATTCCCAAAGTTTCGCAAACTATACTGTCCACTTCCAGACTTCTCAGCATTCTTAACCAGCTTGTAAAACTGTTATTTTTTAAGCTTGTGCTAAGATAGACATGAGTCTACAGATTGTTATAATATCGTACAATAAATTGTCAGCAGTTGACGACTGCAGACGGGCGAAGCTTGTGACGCAAAACCCGCATGATGAGTCATCTTGGGCACCTTATCTGCATTGCCATTCGTTTGACAATACAAATACCTACGAATTCCGACCCCTAGATGATTACTTATCTGTGCCATGGCGTTACAGGGGGTTGCTGTCGCACCGGGAGTTGTCAGTCGGTTAGTAACACAGCTCCACATTTACTTACTAACTGTGGAGAAATGGCAAATTTTGCCGACTGGCAAATAATGGGTCAATCAATCAATCGTATTCTTGCCGGGCTCATTTTAGCAATGGCTGGTGTGGTTAGCAATGGCATTAACATCACGCTTAAAACACGTCAAGAAAACTTAGAAATATATCTACGGCGTTAGTGTGGCGCGTAGGATTTGAGTTTGAACTCTAGATTTTTAAGATACGAGAAATTTTTGTCAGGCCCCCCAATTAATCTTTGGTGGGCCCGTGAGTTAACGTTACGTCACCGGACTGGGCGATGTTATTAATTCGGGGTTTCTTAAGTCAACTCGCCGCGTGCCTCTTGTGCCTCGACTTGTTGTATGAATAATTAGTGGATTTGAATTTTATCACCGCATGAACTACACCGAGTTCAGCACGCCGACACGAAATTCTGACAAACTTTTATCGACCCCAGTAATCACAACGACCGCTTCACTTTCATGCCACGGTTCGTGATTAACATCTCCAGTCTTTTACAGCTTTTTTTTAGACCATGGCGGAGCTAAGTTTAAATGAGTTGTATAAAATAGGTCAAATATACTTATTTTTCTTTTACTGGATTCAATTAGAGATATTCACAATGATGTTTGATCATCATTAAATGATCTAAGGCTGCATTACGCGACTCGTGTTGATACAGCATCATTCATTATTTGGCAACACCCTTGAAAAATACGTTCCCAATGAAAGAAATTCTCTGTGCGAGATTTCCACAAACTAATGATTAAAACGTAAAACGTTCAGCCAGTCTTCGTGATTGAAGGCATCGCATCTTGTGAAATGTCAGTTCGTTTCACCCCGCTTGGTGCAAGCCAGCCGATCTTGCTGCTAAGTTCAAACTAGACAGTAACAAGCAAGGTGTATGAGTGAGTGAGTCAGTTGCTACGTAGGAGAAATGGTTGGATGTTTTAAAGCGAAAAAATAGACTTAATGGCTGTTGAATAATTGACGCCGCTTCTCTTGCGGAAGAGAAGTTTGTGTAAGTGGACGAGAACGATGGTAACGATGGGCTGAAGGAATAGTGCTGGCTTCGTGTATTGACCATCTGAAAATACGGCTAGCGCTTGACATGGCTGAAGCCTGAAGGCATGACAGCCCTTAAGACTGAATGGATGGAATCATTATTCTTTCATAACCGATTCTTCAAACAAGGGACATGTTTGATTGTATGGAATCAGCGAAAACAGGAAAAATGCGTCTTGTAACTCTGCTCAAGAAAATTACTTTAAGTGATGACCATGTTTGTCTTTTTTTGGCTGTTAATAAATTAGACTGTTTTTCGTAAAGAGACGCTCTTATTCTTCAATTCGGGTTTCGTCAAGATACTACTGTATGTTTTTCGTGAGCTGAAGATGGCATGTCGAATCTAATAGACATTCAATCTTCTATGACGTGTACGTCTTGAGTTATTAGAACATGAAAGGGAACCAGACTAGACCTCATGGCTAGAAACGGTTGGATATTATGATCGTGTTAGTTTCATTTCAACCAATGAGACTAAGTGCAAAGTTATACTGAGCTGGGGACTCGAAGTTATCACTGGGACGGTATGAATTTTAAAACGTAATTCACTAATGTGAGAGCAATGCCAATGCCACCATGTCATAATATTCCAAAATTTCACGCTACATTCCAAGTTTCATAATGAGAACATGGGAATTGAAACCGCGAGGAAATGATATCTCCCGTTTTTTTTGTGAAAACTGTAGAAGTTAAAAAAAAAGAAGTATAATAACCCTTTCTAAATATAATAACTTAAATGTACGTGAGTTAAAAGGGGAAGTATTGCTGACATTGAAATCTTGTTGATTTCAGTGAGTGAGGTGTTGTTTAGAGCTCAAGGGTACGTTTATCTCAAGTAATATCTCAAGTAATATATAAAGTAATAGGTATATAGTGGTCAATATATATGGTGTCAATTAATATATCAAGTAATAAGTAATATCAAGAAATATAGTAAGTACTACATATATACACGACGGACGTTAAAAAAAAAACTTATCCACAAACCAGATACTGGGGTAGCTTCTGCGTAGACGATTTTTACCCATGAAGAATGGAACAGCACATGAATAATGTTAAAATCACCATAATAATACTTGTCTACTCGAGGACTTGAACCTCGAGTTATTTTACGAAAAGTCGTGAAATTTGTAGAGATTTTCTTAGCATTCATACTCAGTTTGTGGATCTTTTTTAACTAGTGCTAAGATTAGAAGATATGAGTCTAGAAATCGTACAGGAGAGTACAGCCGATAAAAAATTACAAGAAATATCTTATAGTTTAGGAATCACGGACGGCTGACGAGATGAAAATACGTGAGCCAGGCAAACCTGATATTATATCTAAACTATCTCGTCTATTTAACTGCCCTGAATTCTATGCTATTGCCACAGTCTGCTCATGCAAATTAAGTTTATTGGTGCACTCCATTATATTAATCAAGGCGTAGAGGAAATTAGAATGAGTTCATGCTTTGATCAGTATTTTAATACTTATATTTCTTTGATACACAAAGTCAACTCGAGTCAAATGCCAATAGACGGCTTATTGATTATAGTCAATGAGGGAAGTGCAAATAGAATGTTATTCATGACTAAAGCATGTAAGTTGACAATGCAAGGCAAAGCAAATAAAACAATCAAGTTTTCCTTTCGGACTTTTTCATGCTTCACATAAATTGTAACATTTTCAGCAAATAAATTATTAAACGTTTTGTGAGGTTTGTTTCCAATACATGTAGGCATGAGCACATCAATACAATTTACGAAATGAAAATAATTCCACATCAATTATGGATATTCATGTCCGTATCATGTTCAAGTCACATCAAACTGATGTGCAGCAGCCTCGCTGGGCAAAGTTTGGGACACCGCACCGCGGTAACGCAAAAATGCGCGTTTCCTACCGTTTTGATCAGATTGGCACACGACACGACGGTCTGTATTATTTCTGATGGAAAAGGTTCCAATTTCATGCATACTTTCAGCTGTATGCTGCATTGGCGCGACACACAAAAGCAATCATTCATCTACATGGCAAATTGTCACTCAGTTTGCATGCTTACCTTTCCACCCTTTTTCCATGCCAGATCACGCCAGCATATTTTTTTTATCATTCCCACTTTCGTTGCCAACGTGCATATGAGGTGATCAATAATTCGTACATTCTATGATAAAGGCAAGCGAATTCAAGTACGGTTTGCGCCATAATCACAAAAACGGACGTTATAATCAAATTTACTTCCGGTCACCTTTTTTTTTACGTACATGCAAAGGTTTTAAATCGTGAGCCAGGATAACGTATGAAAGAACACGCTGCTCGGTGGGTGACATCGCTGGAGTTCTAGCATAAACGTGTAATTTTTTGCCAGTTGTCATAATTTTCTAAAGGAGAGGGCGAGGAGAGGGTGAGGAAGAGAGAGAGGGGAAATTAAGCATGGTGTGAAGGCGTGAATGACTGTGCATAGCGGGCTGCATACTGTGTTACTCGGCTGGGGGTCTCGTATTTTCAACAAATACATGGATCTAGATATTTCAAATTAAACAGAGTTAGTTTAAACAGCAGTTAGTTTAAACAGAGTTAGTTTAAACAGCAGTTAACCCGATGGCTATTTTCAAATACAAACAAATGCTCAGCTGGGAGAACGAGTGAGATGTAAAGGTGTTTGGCTAGTTTTATGTGAGTTTTCGATACAAATTTGATGGGTTATATCTTTATTTCACACCTAAACTCATACTTGCCTATTATTCTCACTGACACATTTTTGGCCAGCTTTTATTTGTGATCGTTTTAATTGGGACTTGGAAGACAACGATAGGGTTCTTCAATTACTTCATTGGAAGTCAACTATCCAGCTATCGATCACTTTTCTCACGAAGCTGTAGTCAAATTATAAGTAAACGATTGTAGAAAAACTCCAGTTCAAGTTGAGCTACTCTCGATCGATGTTTGCGATCAACCAATCAAACTATTGACTCGCTTCCAGACCGGAAATTGTTTTTGTAAACGCCTCGAAAACGACGACGATGGATGAGTTGAAGGCTTGTATAATTAATTCACAATATTATTATTAATCAATTCCGAGTAAACACAATTATAGACTCTGATTCCGGGAAGAAGCAAGATGGCGGGCAATGCTCGATGACGCCACGGTTGGATACATGGCGGAGATGATGGATTGCAAGCTAATTAGATTGCAGGTGCAGGCAATGCGTCGGCATGGCGTCGCGGCGCTCTGACGTGATAAGCCGGTGTCTTCTTCGCCACCGCCATCGTCGTCGTCGTCGTCGTCGTCGTCGTCGTCGTCGCCATCGTCATCGTCGTCGTCGTCGCCATCGTCGTCGTCGTCGTCGTCGTCGTCGTCGTCGTCGTCGTCGTCGACGTCGTCGTCGTCCTCATGGCCTAGCGTCCCTATGCTCCGCCAAGGGAGAGAAATGACCCGCACCATCATGGTTGACTGATAGTATAGCTCTATGGTTCATAGCTGTCATCAGAGAGTCATTTATTTGATGATGTAACTGAAATATGTATAGCGATGTTCAACACTTTTCACGGCGATATCGCGATGATTATATGTAGGCGTTAGTATTGGTGTTGAACTGAAAAGACAGAATGCTATTTTACTTTTTTAGAACATCTAATATACTAGTTTTAAAGTTTATTAAGAGTATGTGTATGATCAAAACATTAAAATCTCGTGATTAAACATCTGTTTCAAAAATTTCTTGAAAGCTAACGTTCCGGAAGGTCCAATAGCGTATTCCATCTTCAGGACATTTATTCACAAGAAGTAAAAATCAAAAGATTAGAATAATTACACCACCAAAACAATGGTAAGTGCATAGCAACGATGGCCCTGGTAAATTTAGTATTCTTCTTCTTTCTATGGGACTTCTGAAATGCAGTAGCTAATGTCTAGATATCGTGAAGCTCCCCAACGTAACATATTAGCAGGAAGTCGGAAGGTGTCAGACGTTCCTGCTTCATAATTCAAAATAGGTATACCTAGTTTCAAAACGCAAGTCATCAGATCGCCTTCCTGATATCCATGAAAATCACAATAAACTTAATAATCAAACCGTTATAACAATATGTTGTATCAGCCCCGATCAAAAGCGGGAAGTCATAATTCACCCCTGACCTCAAAACATATGCTCTCTCCTCATGTACACCCTCACGGTATCCAGCTAATCTAGGGTCCCACCACCGCTCTTAGACTGTTAGTTAATCAACCCCCGTGTCTCTCTTCCCCCCGGCCTATGTCCCCCACCCTCACCGCCACCTACCCCCTTGCCCCCGTCTGTCCGTGAACCCATCCACATCATCTTCAACAATGCGAGCAGAGTGGGTTGATGCTAGGTGCAACGGGGCACATCACCGACTGCCGCGGGGTCGACGTCGTCAAACGACCCCCGAAATAACGTCGCGACGCCACCCCCTCTCTCCGAACGCGTGGCGGCGTCAACGGCGCCTCTACCGCGTCGAGACGTAGGGCGGACGAGACTGGCCACCGGCTTTGATATGCAAAACATCCCGCGATAAAATTACATCAAAATTACGTCCACCTCCGCAACGCTCTGCTAAAAATTTGCATTATTCCGTTATTAATCATCTCAAATTTCGATTGACCACGTCGCAATACTCCTCGTTTGACTTTCGTCCCTCGCGCCACCGTCCGACCCGAACCCACACCGACGCCACGTTAACTCGACGTCCTCTTGCCGCGACGCCTGCGTCTGGCGCATGGCAGTGACGTCACTTCACCTCTATTGGCCAAGGGAGGGATATCCCTGGCTAGGTAGGCAAAACGCGATGCACGCCACGACGAACCCACCAGTCTGAGCCGAGACACAGGGCCGCATAGGACGCAGCCGTACACCACGCATCCCTTTCTTGCACTAGTCAATTCACTCAAAATCACACCTCCAACACCGGACCACAACACCGCGCAGAACACACCGCTTAACCCCCGCTGCTCTTGCAGCCCGTGTCGCCGTGACGTTGTGACGCCTACGCGCCGTCGATACCCCCCTTGTGCTCAGGGCACGTCTCGCGACGCCTGGCAAAGGTGGATCCCACACGATTCACTGTACACGTCCTTTTCCTACCCCTATCCTATCCCACTACCCTTGCCTCGCCGACGCACAAGATCCCTGTCTCACGCCATACACGTCCTCCCCTCAAGCTGACCACGAGCTGAAAACGATTCGTTTCTATAATTGATCCGTCGCCGATCGTCGATTGGTATTCTACAAGTCCTTGAGAGTTGTCGCCCAGTGCTTTTTTGGTACGGTACCTGACTTTTTTGTGTTGATATACAACGAAATCTGAAAGCAAAACGTGTGATCCGTTCGTGTTGCCGATCTCGATTGTTTCGGCTAAAGTGTTGTGACGGTGATTGCTGCTCCTCTCTCGTCCCTCCGTCTTACGTTCCGCATTGGTGCGCCCAATTATTCGACTCTGCCGCCACGTTTTCTGCAGTATTGTCGTCGCGAAGGCCTATACAGTTCGTGTGACGTCACATTAATACGGTCTACCTGGCTTTGCGTAGAGTTCCACTTCCTCTACTCCTTTCAGTCGCTTCGTGGTTTCCGTAACCTGGTGGACAGAAACAAAACAACAGACGAACAAAAAAAACACTCAGTGACTAAAAAACAAGCGAAGCCGTCTTTGAGTCGATCAAATATCGTTGTCGCCGTCGTCGTCGTCCTCGTCGTCCTCGTCGTCGTCGTCGTCGTCGTAGCGTAACACAGCTGTGAATTCGAACACGCGGCCTGAGCGGCGAGCGAGCGAGTGATCGCTTAGTGCACCGGCTGACTCCGACCAGTAATCACGTGGCCTGCACCAGTGCGAGCTAAACACTAACACACACTTCGTCGGACTCCTACACTACCCACTTGCCTACTCGTGTGAGCACACTTGTTGGATTCGTTCGTGTACTACATGTGCCGCATGTCCGCGACTATAGAACAGTTTACCGTATAAACTCGTCGTTCTTGTGAACAAAATATTAGCAAAACATAAACAGTGATGTTCGATATAGTTATAACCATATCACAATTATTCGAAACTAAATGTTGATTAGCAAATCTGTGACAGAGTGGCTGTTTTGTTAATGTTCAACCGGTTAAATATTTAAACGAAATTTTTCGATCATACTACGAAAAAGAAACTTTTCTCCACAACCGAAACCGGTACAAATAAACTCAAAAATCATCCCGCCAATATCTCTCTGTCTCCAAAAAAACAGCCAATATCTCGTAATCTCCGGTAAAATCGTGGAGACCACGGTGATTACTGCAGCGACGAAAAGGAATCGGCTTTTGGTAGGAGGCAGCACCCTGTCGCCCCCACCCTTGCAAGCGACGTGCGAGCCCCCCGGCCCCACCTCTCCAGCCCTAAAGCGTCAGCGCCGTGAAGAGTCAAGCGTCGTTAACGTCGGCGTCCTGCAGACGTCCACCTTGTTCGAACAGACGCACAAGATGAGCATGACGGCTACCAGCATGGAGACCAGCATCGCGCTGTCGCAGAGCATGGATTCCGTGAACACTGTCGTCGGCGAGGAAGAGGTAACAAAACCTTTTACAAAACCTTAACACTCCACTTGCAGTTAGCTATGTGCTTGCCTGTATGTTACCTGTTCTTCCTCCACAAGAGTTAGTAGCAGGTTTTCATGTGTTTTCGACAATTATTTCGTGGTTTACGTGCAAGTTATTGACAATGCTCTACGGGAATGATGTGCCTGGTTTTATTATCAGGTTTACCTGATTTTCATTAGTTTACTGCGGCAGACATGTAGAAGATTTGGATTTCTGAATTATTTGCAGTTGCTGTTCAGGCTTCACTTGCGTTTTTAGGTTGTACAATTGCTTCGCGTTGGTTTACTTTTAGGTTGTTGTCAAACTCTTAGTGGAATTATTCCCATGGTCTTACCATCCACTTTTCACGATTTCCTCTAGTTTTCTATGGCAAATTTGGAAGATTGGTTTTGTTCTTTGCAGCTGTTGCTGTAAACGTTTCGCATGCGTTTTGAGGACGTTTTGATATATTTCGACAATTATTGGGCGGGTGTTACTGATTTATCACTGCCTTTAAAGTAGCTTTGAATATAATTATCGATTTAACACTTCCACCTGAGTTCACCTGCGTTTTTAGCATTTTTGGAATACATTTCGATGCCTATTTGACGAATGGTAACTGTAAAATGTTCAATACTCTCTTATTAGCCTGCCTGGTTTTACGTCACTTGGAAGTCTATCCAATTTATCTCAGATTATTGCGATACTATTAAGGTGAACAGATTTTGATCGATTACACTTCTGATGAAAATTGTCATAGTGAATTCATCTTTGCGCCACAACGGTTGCCGTTCGAATATTCGAACTGAGTCGGTACTGTGTCGTTCGATTACACCGAATGCTTCCCACTCTTTGTGAGGTAAATTTAGTGACGACAGAAAAGAAACACGGTGTTGGACGTTACGCGTTTTGTATGTAAGGTATAACAGTAATTTCAGACAACTATCGTTAGAATAACAGCGGCTTTGAAAGGCCAACGAAATTGGGAATGTCACGGATAATTTCTACTCCCGAAACGGTTTATTCGAGTCAAAGACACGGCAAAGTCAACAGAAATGCGAACAAATTTTTATGCGATTTACAGAACAAACGAGAAATCCGGTGTTCATTTATGAACAGATAATAAACAGGCTGGCAATCAAAACAACAACAAGAGGAGATTTTATCTTGAGAAGTTATTTTTTGATAAATCAACAAGCATTAATAAACGATTACATTTATGAACTGTTAAGTACCGCAGTACACACTCTTATTTCAAGCATTTTTATATCGGCTGAAAAGAATTCTCTAGACAATTTGATTGGCTAGCTTTTTAAACCAAACAAAACTTTGTTCGCCGTTCAGACACGGATATGGATAAATTTGATAGGGAAGTTGTAATTCAACTAAATACGATTTTTCAACAAGTTTTGAGTGATTGCTCTCCGATTGGTGAATTTGCCTGTCGCTCAATTCTTGAGGAGGAAATTATCTTTTCATTTTGTGATTGATTCACGCGCATAGATGCAAATAATTCGGTTATAAGTTAATCCACCGAAAGTGTTCTCTATAATATTGGCATGGTGCATTATTCTCTTCACACCTGCTGGCAAGAGTTAGGAATATTACCCCAGCGAATGCAGGTGGATCGTTTTATGACCCGAGATTGCACAGGCTAGAGTATATTATTTTTAAATAACCACTGATAATTACATAATTGTGATACTCGGTGATAATCACATTTTAATTGTCTTGCCAAGCTTGAACAATAAAGTGAAATAAGCGTGATAGGTAAAATGGCAAAGAAATAAACTTGGAATGGCAGTATGGCTCATTATAACATATACCTTTATATTATATACTAGAAGCACAAACACCATTTGTGCTTCGGCATAAAGGTAACAATCTTTCGCGATTCATTTGCACTATACAGATGTAAACCTATTCTCACGTGTGATAACCTTGTCGAATCCGAATCCATTCACGGTTTTTTTCTTTTCGTTCATGGTAGATATTTTTATTGTCTCGCGTTATTTCTCCGAGACTCATCAAAGTCGAAATATTTGTTCGTTCAGTTCTACTGGTGTAGTGGACCGACTAGAATAATGAGAGATTGCGATGGTTCAACCGTGAGATTCGGAATAAAAAGATGTAATTTTGTTTGTAAAACTGCAATGGAACAATGTGATTTGCTATACGTTACGAAGAGATGGTGGTATTGCTAATGAGCTGATTAGCACCTGAAATAACTAATTTAATTTTTTAAAAACTGTTAATAACTGGGTATATAACTAAATTAGTCAGGAGATATGAGTCTCAAAAATTTAATAACTCATTTAATGATTGCTTGTCCTACCATTCTAATATGAAATATATGTTACACCTCTTTTACTGTTAGGTAAGTGTTTTTACTTAGAAAGCCAAGTACAGCATCAATAAATTGCTTGGATTAGTATTTTGTAAGATCATGAAGACGGCCAGGGTGAGCGAAGTAAATAAAGCGATATCCCAGCATGTGTAAATAATGCGGTAAACCACAAACTACGCTCGATCGGAAACTGATTCGATCACTTTTTTCCGCAGTCCATACACACCCAAGCAATATAAATGTGTTACTTGTGACAGATTTGAGGTCTCATTTATGCTGCTGCTAAATAGGCATGAAAATGCTCTCAAATTTGAATCTCGTTTGTCGCCCGTGCTTATTTAAGCGATTGTCAACCAGCATTTGCTTAAGCGGCTAGATGGCGTGCTCGGGATTCGATTGTGAACGAAACCTTAACAAAATCAAAGGCCGAAGCCGTAGAGTTACATCAGTCAAACAAGTCCGCTCTTGTTTGGAAAACACGTGGTCTGTGGCAAGTATTTAGCCGGATTAACAGAGAGTGAATACTGCACACAAACAATGAGCTATTCATTCATTTATTCATGGCGAAAGGCATACTATACAGTCGTAAACAGACGTTAGAGCAATTATTTTTATGTGGACCATTTTTAAACGAAATTATACAGGAGCGGCTCATGTGATGTTTGCATATATGTGTCAAAAAACGGAAGCGCGCGCCTGATTGCGTCGAAATGTTGTATTGAACAAAGTTCAGTCAAATTAGGGTTTTTTTTCTTTGGCTGGCGTCATTATCAAACAAGACTCGTCCAAAATAAAAACACAATTACTATTAATTTATAGTTGCTTATGTAAAACAAACAACTTGTACAGGTGTGACTTGGGTATGTATATTTATTATTTAGTGTCTACATATATCGAAATGGTTGCGTTTCGTCCTCCTAAATTGATCGCGTGGTAAATAAATAATTATTTTGTCGCTTATTGAAGCATGAAATCTAGCACAGTTTTCTTTGTAAGCTCTTGTGTATTTTATTCTCCCTCTAGCATATTGTGCTCCTCTGTTCAAGAGCGAGCTTTTGAAGAATAATAATTTAATAATTCCGTTTACGGAACAGGAACACCGCTATATGTTATGCTTGTAAATAATATACACCATGCACTTTATATTTTCTTCAATTGAAGCGCATATACATGAAACAGATCATTTTTCTTTGAGTGCAAGTAGAAAACCTTTCCAGTATAAAATACACACACACACATATAT
>QKMV01001481.1:0-15909 GCA_003287335.1 Lednia tumana
TTGGTCCACCGCAATGTTGCTTAACTTCGGTGATCTCACGAGAACCGGTGTATCCAACATGCCAAACCGTTCGGTAATAGCGATTCTGAATATCAACATCAAAATAACAAAAACTACTTGAAACTTGTATTAAATTGTAATAAACCATGCATTGTGTCGCAGCCTGTCCATAAAAATCTTCGTAAAATTAAAACAAAATAATAGTAAAGTAACGGAATCAGGACCAGTTTTTCAGTGGGCTGTTAAATCTTAACGGCCCGTTAGAAAAAGAATCGAGACATCTGGTTAGCTGTTGCCATGGTAATAACAAGTTAACGGACCTTCAGGTATTTAACGGGCCACTGAAAAACCGCCCCTTAGTAGTTTAATAATGTCGTTAGTAGTTAATTAATGCTAAGAAGTCGCGAACACTTTCGTTCATAAATGTAGCATTTTCGTCACCGTTGATGTGACGGTTAAATTCCCCGACAAACTTCTTAGCTAAAATACTGGAGAAATGTGCGCAGTATCTTCGAAGCTAAAACACACTTCTGATTGTGCAGTATTTGTGTGTGTGTGTGTGTGCGTGGCCTGACGGCCATATTGGCATATCCAGCAATGAGACGAAGGAGTTAAGTTTTGCGTACAGAATAATCCTGATGCTCATGTTGCGCTGAGCATAAAGCCAGTCAATAAGCCGATGCTATGAACTCACAATCTGTGAAATTGTAAATCAACTTAAACGAACAGATTTGTGCTCGAAGAGGATTATCAAATGCAGGATTACGAATTGTTAGGGCTTGCAAAGATTTCAAACATCGACTAGTGATGGATATAAGGTGGAACCAGAAAATACCTCCATGAAAATTTTGTTTCAGTGCTCCGATACGACCTATTCTATATTCACTGTCATCATGGCCGCTTCCCAATTGCCTACAAGACCTTCGCTATGGCCTAAACGACCTTCCCTATGCCCTAAACAAGTCGGTGTCAATGACCTGCATTGGCCATGCAAGTGGAAGGAAACCCTGACTCTAAACACCGTTCGAGGGCATTAGGACGGGCTGAAAAAACATGAAATGTATTTTTGGAACATATGAAGATAACTTCCCTGTTATCTTACAACAGACCGCATGCGGCACGTTTTCAACTGTGTTATTTTTTCGTCAATTTATCACTCACAATTAAGGGAAACCCGAAATGCAATTAACGTCAGTATCAAAATATGCTTGATCAATAGATAGAAAGAACAGGTCTCAATGCATCCAAATTAGTGAAGAGATTTCCAATGATTAAACAGTGTTGTCATATGGTTGCTTTTATTATACTTTCTTTAAGGAATAACTAAGGCATACTTTAATTCAAAGCATTGTACTCGATTGGATTGTCGAACTCCACTGTCGATTTATCTTAATTCTTGGAATGGATCTTCTTGCAATGAGTGTAGCTGAAAAGACAGCCAACGAGACAACTAAACTTTACAGCACTATTCGTATTCGTTATTAACTTAGAAGTGAAAACATACAAAATCTCAACTGCGTTACATTTTTCAAGCAAATTTTCATCGTGAAACCAACGAATTTCATATTCCGTATACCTCTATGCCTTTTTGATAATAACGTTTCCAACGAGATTTTTCTCTCCTAATCAAGCAGTGTATGATAGCGAATTCTTGTCTCAACATCCCTAAGATTGATGACGCTCCTGTGTAACGCATACTAAGGGTAGTTCAGTTTCCAGTTCGCTTTATTCCCCCGGCCCGAGTGTTTCCCATCCTCCGCCCACCGAATCGCCCACCCCACTTCGTTCCACGAGGGGTTATAACATCGTGTCGTGTTATATTCAGTAGTTTGAGGAGCCACCAGTTGCCTGTACACTTGTTATCTCTGTTATATCCCCCCCCCCCCCCCCCCCCAGAAATTCATGGTTTCCTTCCTCTCATTTCTTCATATCCTTTGGCCCATAGTATCCCATTCTTTATCATCGCATGCATGAATATCATGTGATTTAAAATTATTCGGTCATACAATTATTCAGCGCGGAAAACATTGAATTTGACTGACATAGTTTTCGGGAAGTCAGCAAAAAAGCGTGAATTTCAAAGCAGCGCATTGAGCCGCAGGTCAGGCGTGCTGTACGTGCAATTATGTGCGCTCGAGTATTTATTTCGTTCATTTCGATGTTTAAAAAATGTTCAAACCCCCTGGAATGAGATGAAACATCCCCGCAAGCGAGCGGAAAAAGTGCGTCGATTTCCTCTTGGCGTCTGTCAATGCACGCTGGGAATTGATTCAATAAATCAATTGTCTGTCAGTCGACGTGCAGATTAAGAGGACAGTCGTCGAGTCTCCGAGGTAATCCCGCGCGCCGAATGCGACGACGGCGACGGCGACGTCGACGACGACGACGACGGTGACGGTGACGGTGACGGTAGGGTGACGTCGGCGGTGGATTCGGCTCTCCCTGGAGCGCCGTGGAAGCAACTTGGTGTTACACATCCCTCACCGCGACACGCTCGACTCTCGGCCGACCGACGCTAACTTCCACTCAACTTGCAAAAGCGTCGTGACGCTGTTACACTTGGTGACGCCGCTGAATGATACGCACTCGGTTCGATGCCCGCGCACGGTACGCAGTGGTTGTCCGAGTCGAGTTGTGGCTCGCGTTCGAGCATGGAAATACCGCTAAACAAGGATTCGAACTGGTCTTATGTGTCGTATCGCCAAATGGCTGCTCCCAAGCTCCAATATAATTTCCGGTAGGACATAGGACACTTCAAAATTTCCCAAAATGTTTACTCTTGCACATCATACCGTGCCCGAGTTGATACATTATTACGTGTGTAGCTCACTTTAAAAACCTTTCGTCTAGATAGAACTATTATTATGGTATGGTGTCTATTTGGTCCAAATGTTTTTGTACGTGAGTCTGGAAAATTAAAAAAAAATGAGGTGGAAGAAAAACTGAAGACAGTTTGAATTAAATTGACCACTAGCGTTCCAGAGGCGATCAACATTGGGGGATTTTTAACGCCATAAGAAAAGCATTGTCCCCCAACGTTGATTTTTGAATTTAAAAAATTACAAATATGACGTTACAAACACTATCCAAATGACCAGGAACGAGCACTTAGCTGTATGCAAACATTCTTCAGCTTGTACTTATTCGGACGCGTCTGTGGTGCTGGTTACGTCATTTCCTTTTTTAATAGTGAAGCAGGACACGGCCTGATACGAGGAACTTCAAGCATCAGCTTGGCGTCTTTTTCATTGTGGACATCTCTCTAGAATATTGTCAAAATCTCAACAATCTCGACAAAATTTCAACCTACAATTACTATTGGGAATGTTTTTGGGAAGCCCGTTCCCAACTTCATGTTGCCTCGTGGATTCGCCTTTGCAATTTATCAATTGAATTTCCAGAATTGTTGCACAATGTTCCAAGGAACCCCTTTTAAATTTATCGTACATTTCGCCCCCTAGATTGGCTGCGTGTGTCGTATGTGTTTATTTGGCCGCACAAAAAGGAACTTAAAAACTTTATTCGCCGCCTGTAAAGTTTAAAACCATGCAGAAACCATCGCATTGAGGAAATAAAACATATACAACCTCCTCATCCCCACATAAGAGGAGCATGTTCAATAGATGGCATGGTAGAACCAGAACGTGGCTTTCTGTTCAGGATATACTAAAGCGCTCTGATGGATCTGCGACGTTCTTTCAATGGTCTGTGTATTCTATTGCCTGAGGCGTCGCTCCTGCCCTCTACACTTACAATGTGATGTGCCTCTCCTCTCCAACATAACCCAAGAATAAACAAGTACATTAAGTTGCAGGGCGGCCAAGAAGACCCACGATGAATAACAATATATTATGCCAACACTACAACACCATGCATGACAAAGAACCATACAAAACATGTGCTCTATACTCCTGCGTTAACAGCAAACTAGATATTTATGCAGAGAGCTTCTAGCTAGATCTATAGAGTGTGAAAAGCTTACTACGTGTGGAGGAAATGTCGAAGGGTGGCTTCAGCATTAAAATGTTGCAGGAGTCGCGGTGGTCGGATGGTGGATTGCGTTATTTTATTTTCGATTCGTAGCGTCTTCGGTGCAGTGTTGTTACACTTTTAAAGTGAGATCGTGACCTGATTTGGCGGCACGGCGTCGTCGACAAAGAATGTGCACTTCTATGAATGGTAGCTGCCCGTTGGAATCGTCGGCATCAATGTGCCTTGATCAAGCTGATACGGACTTGACGTCGCTGCTTGGCGTGGAATTATAATCTATTGATTTAGAGTGGATTGTATATACCGTTCCGTTCGATTGCATTTTTGTATCGCGGTTTCACAAGTGCCACGGTTGGTGGGTTATTTTATTAAAAAAGTTGACGTCAAAGAAATCGAATTAAAAGTGATCTACCGTGGCAATATGTATGGTATTTTATGATTCTATTGTTATTTGACTGATATAAATGTTTCAGTTGAGAACATTGGATTCGCTGAGTTTTGTTTTTCTTTCAGTATAAAAGCACGGCAACAAAATTGTCGCAGAGAATTGGCTCAATCGTTTCAAAATGGCCTTAGAACAACTCGAGCAAATTGTTTACCTAGTCTAAACTACCTCCGGTCAGCCAAACTCGGCGAAAGCTTGAACAACTGATGCATTTCAGTGTCTATCGACAGAAATCGCATTTGAATATGTTGTGTTAACCCCAGAGGAAACTGTAATAAACTAAGTGATTTGGTACTGTTTCCGAACAAATTTATACACGATCGCTTTCGACAACTTAGGTGTACTACTTGCTGCTTCTCAAAGTAAGATGTATATGTTGCATTCATTTAAATAGCTGAAACTTTATATTTATATAGATGTATGTAATGAACACTATTTAACGTAAGCTTTGCAACAACTGTGATGCTAATGTGTACTTTCTTGAGGATGCAGGAGAAGATTCACTTTATGGAATTTATAACTACATTATGAATTATGACGATGTTCCTATCTCAGAGTGTTGCTTATTAATTATTGGCAGTTAACTGATTGAAACGGTTAGGTTTACGCTTGAGTAATAATTAGCAACTAGTCAATAACAGCTTCACACAATCACTAGGAAGTTAGCTCGAAGGTATAGAAATCTACAACTTGTACTAATTACATATACCTACCCGTGTACCCAGCTATTTTTTATTTGCTCCTGGCAATAAACTTTAACATGCATTTGCAGCCAATTTTGTTAGAAGATAACTTATAGTTATCAGCAATTTGCTTTCATTAATCAAGACGGCCTCGATTACGGAAATGTTTTACTCTGCCTGTTCCTTACAAATACCACTTGCAAGAAAGCCTGGAATACAGGCTGGTTTTCTGTAGCTCTTTCCAACATCCAATCAGATTGAACTAATTTAGAGAATAGCTCGCTTATTATTATTGAAAATCTAATGTATTGCAATTTCAAAATTGTCTTTGAAACTGTAAAGTTTAGCTTGCTTTTTTAAGGGAGTTCTTTCATTTAAGAATTAGATAACTAACTCTTAGATTTTACAGATAGAGCTAAAAGTTAACCTCGGTGTGGATTCTTTCACACGCGGGGTTTATTTTCAATCAGCTCGCTGATATTTTGTGCCACCGTGAGTCAGCCAGGCAAATGAACTCATGGTAGTAAAACGAGGATCTCTAAGCGCGCTGCTTGGATTGAAGCAGTATGCTAGCGACTCTAAACCATTTATTTTAAGCTGGCCCCAAAACTCGAAAACGTATTCTTAATATCTCCGCACCCTGACGTTAGACTTCGACAAAACTTCAATGCTATGTGTGTAATGATGTGATACACGTACGTTATCAGTTTGATCGAAGTCTAAAGTCAGGGTCCGGAAAAGTTGATTTTTGGAGCTTTTTTCGAATAAACGCAGAGTATTCCATTATGCAGCATCATGACCTTGGACTCTGATTCATCCAGCAGCCGTATTCGTACAGTCTCTGCAGTGAAAAAAACATACTGCGTTACACTCACAAATAGGCTCTCTAGCCATGCCTTCGTGTTTTAATTACCACCATCGCCCCTGGCGGAAAAGTATGCTCTCCCAGTAAATAAAGAGTACATTGGTGTTCGGGAGAATTCGCACACAAAACCCGGCACCTCCACGCATAGCAATCTCAATGGCGCTCCGAAACTGGCTTGGCATGCGAAGTTGTGGTTCAAACCCGTAACAAAGTCTGAATAACAATTAAAAAAACACGCCGACCAAGTTCGCTCAACACATATTTTAAAAGCATATTTTCATAGAATTGTTTCGAAAGTCCGCATTAAATATCCGCAAGGGTGCTTTTAAAAAGAATGACGTTCTAAATGCTGATACTACAACGCAGTGGTGGATGGCGTTATGTTTTATCTTTTTACATTTCACGGTTCTTAAATTAAAGCGATGTATACATTCCATCATAAGTTGTCTGTTAGTGGCAATTAGATATAACTACACGACAATAAAGTTGGAAAAAGTTTACTATACTAGTATGTGTATAGTTACTTCGTGCATCTCTGAACAATTATTTATATATTTGAGACAGCCGTCTGTTTACTAGCACATTTAACAATGCGGGTACGTAGTTATTAGTTGTAGGTAGATCCAGTAGTTTAGTATATAAAGAAACATTTTGGAGGAGAACGCTGCATTAAAAACAAAAAAAAAAAATGAGCATAATTTTCTGGCACATAAAATAAATATATTATACTCCTTGTGTGACATTCTGTAGTCTTATATGTGTCGATATCTAATGGAGTTATGTATATACGAATTTTTATCTAAGTTTTACTTAGCTGGTATACACAAAATGTATTTCTTGTGAACCACGCGGCTAGCGAATTCGGAAGGTCCCACGTTTAGTCTTGGTGATCGGCTATCCTAGTTGTGGTTTTCTATGATTTTCCGCAACCACCCCAGGCAAATTGTGAGATAGTTTCTCCACCAAAAGGGTATGACCGTAACCTTACTCGCTCCCATGCCATTCCCTTTCCACTTTGACAAGCCGCAAGACTTGAGAGCTCGTGTGGTCTTGAACAATAAAAAACGTTTATATGTTTATATTTTTCATTCTAGTTCGTCAAATGTATATTCCGTAAAATAATATTAAGGGTTGTTGTGAAACTGAAATTTAAGCTAGTATAAAACGCAAAAGCTGAAAACAAAAAAGTGAGAGAGATAGGAAGGTCATTTGATTTTCTTTGCACTGAAATATACGATTTAAAATGTTGATCGTCGTTGTTTCCAATTGAACATTCTCGCTGGTCAGCTCTTTCCTAACATAGTAGCTGCAGTTAGGTACTTTAACAAAGTTATTAACTGATAGTGCTTTCACCGTATACACTTTGCAATTCATCTGATTGGGAAATTCAAATTCAAACTAGGGCGTTTTCCACCACAAGCACATGCATACATATGTACCACATGTAAGATTGGTCAGAAGTTCGAGGGGCATTCAATTTGACTCTCCATTGATGTACCCAATGCATAACTTAGACTGTAAGCACGGGAACGGGATGGAATGGTTTATCTATAATACATATCCTGTAAAATAATCACATCGTACAATCTCACTAATGAATGCACAAGTCTCGCTTTACTTAATTTTTAGTTTATGCTGATCATCAATAAATTCTTACAGATTTAATTTTTTTCCATTCTTGCAATAACACTCTATAATATTAAACGATGTTATCAATGAATTTTACCTACTTAAAGTTTGTATTGAACCCTTTTGTCCCAAGTTTCATCTCGTCTCAACAGAGATTGCTGCCCTTGCGATAACAAATTATGTAGCCTCGGTTGACGAAAATTACCAAAAGTTTCAATTATTCACACCGACAGTTTACGAAGATTTATAACAGCAACGATAGAATACGGACAAGAGATCGTTTTAACAGAAGGTTGCGATTGATACGTCAGTTAGTTGCCCAATACTGCATTTAGTTCAACAGTCAACACCAACAGGTTTGCAAAGTCATATACGAACTTGTGTGCCAACAGTCAATATAAACAAACAATACAGTTTTAATTGAAATCGCACACATTTCGAATCACATTGCGAATTGCGTTCACCTCGTAGCTAAGCCTAACAACGACGCAGCACTACCCATCAGCACCAACCCCATCACACGACACACCGTTCCCGTATGCGAGCCTACAAATCCTCTCGCATTCGACGACCCTTTCGCCGACTCCAGGTTCCCTCGCGTGACTTGCTCCTGGCATCGGCCAATCGCACTCAAGTCCAAACTCGTCATCGGCTTACCGTTCACCTCCAACGGCGATATGCACAAATTCTTTTCACGGAAATCTCCGGTAGTCCCGTTGGCGAGGGGCGATTCAAGCAGCGTGAAGATGTGACAGTCGCATGGGAAGTGATTGTGAAGGATGCTGAGCGTTTCGACGCCTTGGACGACGACGGCGCCAGCTAACGGCGTCTCTAGGAGGTGGTTTCCGTGCAGCCTCAAGATCCTCACGCGATTCAAGCTCATGATCTTCAGCTCTTGGATAGCGTCGATCTTGTTGTTGAGTAAGTTTAGACTTCCTATCTGGGTCAGTCCCTCAAAAGCGCCTGTGCGGATCACACCCAAATCCGACTCTTGGATGGCGAGAATGTGAACGTGACTCAAACCCCTGAACGTGTGCGTTTTCAAGGACGTGAGATCCATGAACGCCAGCTTGAGCAAGCCGACAGTGTCCAGGCCGTTGAATGCGTCAGCCTCGATGGTACGGATACCTGAAGGAAAGATAAGGTGCTCGACATTGGTCAAACCAGAAAAAGCGGATGTCTCGATTTTCTGGATAGGATTATTATTGAGAAGCAAAAGACGGACGTTGGAAGTACCGGCAAAAGCAAAACCCTCGACACGAGTGATGCGATTGTGTCCTAAAAGTATAGCGGAAATGTTCTGGAGGCCGGCGAACGCGAATTGTGCAACGGTGGTCAAAGGAGTGTGTTGGATAGAAAGCTCTCGGAGTCGAGGGATTCCTCGGAAGGCGAACGGCTTAATGGTGGTGATGTTGTTGCCGTCGAGGCTCAACTTGCGGAGAGTGCGTAGACCGGCAAACGCGTCTGACTTGATCACCGGGAAGTGGTTCTTAGTGAGCGACAGCTGTTCGACGGTTGGAGGAAGCGACTTGACGGGGATGCTGGTCAGACCGCCAGTGTTGCAAAGCACCTGTGGAGGAAGAATACACATTACCAGGAGAAGTGAGAAATACTGGTAACTGGTGTCATTAAAAATAGATGATTTCTATCGGATCAAACAGAAGTCTTTACAGATCGAATCTGCGTGAATTTATCTCCGAAATCTTTCCAGAAAAAGCCAGAAACGATCGCTTTCTAAAGCGGGACTTCCAGGAGATAATGAATTGAATTGAGTGCGAAAAAGCAGCGAAAGTGTCCATTCGAATCGGGATACGAGCTCGGGATCGCACAATTACCCTTCGAGTGCTCTACCGATTGGTAATTCCACTTGTAATCAAGAAGTCCCAGATTCGTATCCCGGTCACATGCACTATTTTCCCACTTCGCACACATTTCCTTTTTTTCTGGCTGTTAAAACATCAGCTGACAAAAAAGGCTTGAGGTAAGGACCTCTTGGCGTGTACAATGAAAACACTATTACACGATTTATCTTTTATTGCCCATATGTGGTGATATTGTCACGAGGGAAGTAAAGCGATTCTCTGACGAGTTACCCCTTATAAATATTACCTCATAGAGCGCTTTAAAATGGCTGGCACCCAAGTGCCCACGGTCACTCCACACTCGTCATTCGGGCACTCGTCATTGTTACCTCCTACAGCAATAAAAATGTAATATGGATCTCTACGAC
The DNA here is from genome assembly GCA_003287335.1 of Lednia tumana. Taxonomy (NCBI): domain Eukaryota; kingdom Metazoa; phylum Arthropoda; class Insecta; order Plecoptera; family Nemouridae; genus Lednia; species Lednia tumana. Next base: position 9,843 of record QKMV01001481.1, read on the forward strand.
TTTGATTTCTTGAAACCACCAGTTGTAACAGTATCTTCTAGGCATCACACGGTATACCTATTACCTATGGTTATACGTTTAGCCACGAGGATGTTTATAAACAGCCAGACGAAAATTTTCGCACGTAGCCTGTATTCTATAATTTTAAAATTTTAAGTAACCGTATTCATCCTTTAGGAGCGAGCTAACAGTATCTGATCAAACTTTCATCGAGCGCTAACTCCAAGCACTGCGTGTGATGGGCTGTTGGCGTGGTAACGACTACTCGTCAGTCTGAAAAATTATATATTCGAAAATATTCAACCCCAGTCACTTCCCATGATCTGAAAAAGATACAATTGGCTTCATATTTCTATTGAGAGCCATTGCTCCTTAAATTTAGCAATGGATGTTTCGAAAGCAATACTTTATATGAGAATTTGAGGCATTCCATTTTTTTATGTTCCAATTTAATTTCTTACTCCACTAACAGCTTGACAATACCGCAGTAGCGACTAGCTATCCAATTTAGCTAATGGCCGCGCGCCTTCGAATTCGCGCGTTGCCACCTCGCGTTGCCACCTCGAAACCCCGTTGCTCTGGCAACTCGTCGCGGTGTGGAGTATCTTTTGGCGGGGTCGTTGGTATGAGTATGCCCGTGCGGCGTGCGACGCATCTCTCAGCAGATGAAAAGCTCGACCTCACTAGCGCCACCGCGCGCCTCTGGGCCACTACCGGCAATTGAGCGCTCCTGGCCCAAACATCGTAGCACCTCCCTTCCCCCCACAACCATTTTCATTCAATTTTTAGACTGTGACATGAAGTAAGCATTCAGTCCGTCAATGACGATTTGATGAAACAACGATTTTGTGGAAAAATGGCAGACTCTTCCAAAGAATGTATTGAACTGGACATATATTCCATACTGTTGACTTTATCACATAATGTTATGACAATACACTCATCATGAATATTAACGATCTTTTTTAAATGCATCATGTAAAACATTTTTACACGTTTGTAATTCAAATCAAATAATTGCAGGCTGGATGAATAGCTCAGCCCTATCAGTAACGCCATCACGCCTTTCAGGGGCACCCTATAGTCCTAATCATCAAAGGGCTCCCAACCCTCGCAGTCTCACCATCTTTCTCAATTTCCTGGCTGGGAAATGAATACACATAGTTCACATTTATTTGGCAATGAATGGTTTTCATCACGATTTGTTGAAACAGTGATTGAGCACATAAATAAAGAATACATTGACAGATGACTTCTCTCCCAGATATTTAAATCAGTTTTAAGATGTTAGTCGCAGATGTAGTCAGGTTGATATTGTGTTTCAATCACGTCTCAAATTTGAATCAGAGTAGGTTGACACTGCATTTTATAATGTAGGGCCGAGTAAATTCACGGGTAAGCCATTTCTTCCGCAACAAAGTATTGCGTTTTTTGTTCAACCCTTGAATCGTCAAGGGGCTCGAGTTGAAAGCCGAACTTTATGCAGACATCCCTCTCATACGCAGTACCTACATGAGACGTTGTGTGAACGATTGGCATTCCAGAACTTGAGAAAATACGTATTCATCGTATTCACGACACTACTTTGTGTCCCATTTTGTGTCACAATTGTGTCTAATTTGTGTCCCAGAAATAGCCGCTGCTCCAACTAGCTGAAAGATAAAGCCACGTAAAAACTAATCAATCACATATCGGATATCGATAGATTCCATATAGCCGTCCCATTAACACATTTCGGATGAACTTGATTTTTATTCAATGGACGCTTCAGCTGGGTGGACACACAGCGGCCATCTCTGTGACACAAAGTCTGTTGACGCCACGTGAAAGCTTTGAATTGAGATCAAGAAGCAGGCTGACAAGACTAACAATGCACGTTACTGATTGGCATCTGGGCTTTTTCTCATGTGGTGAATGATGTAGTAAGCGAGTTCAAAAATATATTTCTAGAGAGCCAAGTCTCCGTTTCACCGCAAAAACATGAAATAAGGGGGGGGGGAGAGAGTGGAGTTGGAAACTTGTGGCAAGTAAAGTGAAGAGCCCGTTTGATTCTTCGCATTTCAGTAACATCTCAGTATTTTCGTATGCCCGTCTTCCTTAATCGCAGGAGTATTTATAGTGATATAGAAAACACGAGCAGCATTGCTCTCGGTCTTAGCGTATAATTTAATAAAATGAAACGCAGAATATAAAATTGTCTGAAGAGTGAAAATTACTTTTCCTCGTTACGCTTTACTGCGTCCGCTGCACGAAGTTCTTCATGTGAGAGTGAATTCCGTACTTTTTTTTCCGCGAAACGACGAAGGGTGGAAAGAATATTCCGTCGATAAATGTACGAGTCAAATTGGGAAATCAAAGTTGTTGAAAATTCATAATGGCTTATTTTGTCAACTTTTCGGTGAGCGGAAAGAAATGGAAAAAGGTTTAAGTAATATTGAATCGTATACGAATATTTCACAGCCATTGGCGAATTATTGCTACATTTGCAATAAAATAGATTTGCTCGGCTTCGATTCTGGCCAAATAAAAGGGAGATAATCCCCACGAAGACAGCGTATCGGAGATATTCGTACGGCGTCCCGCCGGAGACCAGCGCGAGTGGCGTCGGAAGAAAAAGCATCTAAATCAGTAAAAGTGCTCGATATTCAAATCTACCGTCGTCTGGCCTGGCGTACCAATCCCTTCCCAGTTCCCTTCACAACTCTTTCCATTTCCTCGCTTTCTTTCACAGATTTCTCAGAGTGAGTATTTCAAGAAATAATTTTCCTTCTCTCATCACCGATTTGTCAACTCTCGTGGATTGAAAGTTTTCTTCCAGGATCATTCTAGCTCACTTTGCAACCAGACATCAAATATTCTATAACGTACTACACCCATAGTAATACTATCTCAAACTTTGTAGCTCGATACCAGATCTCAAATTCAATGTCCTGCTCAAACAAATAAAAGAATCGTCCATTATCCGTTTTTTAAATAGTATCTGAAGTAACTAATAATATACCAGTCCACTAATTCTAGCTATCACAATGACAACAGCCGATCAATTACTATCACTTTAACAAATATATACTTCATAGTCAAAGTGTAGAGTTCAATTGCATGCATGCATGTGCTCACATAGAAGCAATACATTTCAATTCCATTCATATCGATACATGGCGTGTTAAGTCCGGCAACTATGATCATTACTTGACCACAGCCTATTCTACCAATCAGATGCAGCAAGTCGATTGCGTTTTCGATTCTAAATTAACTCACGCTTACCAGCTTAAGTAAATTGGAGTCAAGCTTTTCGCATTCTTGGGAAAGAGAGAAGAAAACATTGCGAAGGCGACGAATTAACAGTGGAAAAAACAACGAGGAAGTTATGTAGTGATTACATTTTTTTTTTCGAAAACACTCGTATTTTTTACAAAAAATCTTTCAAGTGTCAGAAAAACCTACGTTTGCGGCTAAAACGCCGCACATAGTTTATTATAGAATTTAGGGTTGGCTGTACCATTTAAGGACAGTCAAGATGGACGTAAATTGTTGGATGAGCGTAATGAGGATTGCAAAACTAATTTGCAAGACGTATATAGGCAAGTCGCTTACTGTTTGCCAACAAAAGGTGCGGAAGTGCTAAGAAACACGCATTTAACTAGAAACTGGAAATTACGATCAAAAACACAGAAAAAACGAAATCAAAAACTCTGATATTACAGAACACGTTAAAAATTGCATATGATCTTTGTTGAAACATATAAAACGTCCTTGGAAATTTTCACCAAATACAATGCATAATGTTGGCGTGTAGGGTGTGACTAAGTTCTATTAAATCTAAAAATACTTAAACAACGCGAAGAAGAAAATATACTGAACGGATTGCGCTCAAATTTCAGTTTTAATTTGAAATTTTGCAAATGGGAAAAGTCGGTGAAATTAGAAAAAATCTACAGAATTGCGGATTTCAAGAAAAATGTTTCATAGATTGCGCTCTGAAAGTAAGAAGGTTTTCAGAGATTTTCAAAGTTTCCTGGAAGCTTCATTGACATCGGTTCAGGCGATGGCTTACACAGCGTGAAAAAAACGCACGGGAAAACAAAAAACACACACAAAAAATACACACAAAAAACACACACAAAAAACACACACAAAAAACATGCTTTTTTCTACGGGTTCTCAAATTCGCTCGCTACTCTCATCCAACACATTTTGGTACAACCAAGTCTTATCAATCATACTAGTGAGTACTGTATATATTAATTGTAACGCACCTGAGTCTGTGATAGGCAGATACATTCCGGCGGACAGTTGAGTACCAAATTGCTGTCAGCTGCTGCTATGAGGATCGGCAGAAGAACACAGCATGATAGCAGCCACAGCCACATAGCGTGCTACTGCTCTGCTATAGCATCTGGAACATGGCATGAAAACGGAGTCGGTCATTATACGAAAGCAAGCTGAAGATTATCTGGCACAGAAACTTGAAGTCGTGTCAGAAAATATGATTTTCTTGCCGTGTGTGGCTCATATTGTCCTATTATTTTTGCTGTAATTTTTTAAAAGAGTAAGCGGGAAATAAAGTAAAAAGCAGTCTCCCCCTGTTTGTAGTTCAGTACAATTATCTTGAAATGTTAAATATCCTATTGTAATTTCTGTGGCTATCTGACCACGGACGATCTGACCGACTCGCAAGAATTGGGTGGAATCAGTGGATATTTCTGGTGAAAGACCAAGGCCCAATTTACAACAAAAGAGTTAGAAAAAGTTCAAAACAAATAGTATGTCCCATTTTAAACGTTTTGTGACAATGAAAGATTTCCACAGTAGAATTACTACACATGTATACGACTGACCGGATATTACTATAGCTGTACTCTTTATTGGGACAGAGTCAATTTCCGTTTTGTACTCCTCCACCCTCACCCTCCCAACCCACCAATAAGACCTTTCTTGTCACCCTGGGCTTTTTTCCTAAAGTTCTCGTGATTTTTCAACCAATCAGAACGTCTCGATTTTTGTATCACAGAATTAATCAAATTTACACTTGAATGCGCATGTTATCAAGCCGAAATAAAACGATATTCAAAACTTTGTAAAAAAGGACGGTGTTTTAAAAATAATTTCAGACGAAAATCTAGCTTCGAAAATCATAACTCGCCAGCATTACGCGCCACCGCAGTTTGTCGTTTCGCTGCGCGTTTGAAAGCGCGAATTTTTCAAAGAGGGACAATTTTTAAGTTTTTATCATACGCAAATGTTAATTTTTAAAGTGCAGATCGCACAAGCCCTGTAACAAGATTGTGTGTAATTTTACTTAATTGGTTTGCAGGATTATCGGTCGGGTGTATAATTGTGGAGTTGCTGTGAGAGGGAGGGTGCTGGATATATAGCAGCAGCGATGGCCCCATGTAGCTTACGGATTAGCAAAATGCAATGGAGCAGAGAGGAGCAATAACAGGACGGTAACAATCATTAGTTCTGCTAAACGAGTCGGAAAAACGTTGCAGCTTTCAAATAACACTCTGGAGCATCCATTGCAGCTATGCACAATTAAAATATGCACAACAATGGCTATGTGCCACGGGGTGGAAATGTTGATAGTTCAAGATGGTTTTCGTTTAGTATGTTTGAAAATATATTTCGTTCTTGTACCTACAGAATGGCAAGTCGCAGTTGTTTATTCTCTTTGTATATACAGCTATCAGCGACACCCAATGTTGTATCTAGTAGTACGCAAACATCTCTATACTATAAAATATACTTTTCGATTCTTACTTCTTATAGAATCCCTAGAGGATTTCGAAAACTTAAAAACTTTTCCGAAATTCTTATATAACCAAAACTCTTCAAAATCTCCATATTGAAAACTTTTCGAAACACGGCGAAAATATGAGCGCGAAGCCAGATCGCAGATGAGTTTCGACAGAACACAACGTCGGCGTTTTCTCTAATACCGAAGAAAGATGTAAAACTAAGAATTGCCGTCTTACCAGAGAATAGTCTAACTCCTTAACGCCAGAACCTCGAAACTACTATTATATCTATAAGATATGTATATACTTATATAGATATGTATACGATA
>QKMV01001482.1:0-15906 GCA_003287335.1 Lednia tumana
AGTTAGCGAAACGTTGGCAGTTTAGTATCAGTTAAGTTTTCAGCAGTTTAACCCAGTTATTAACAGTTTTTTTAAAGGTCTGATCAAGGTGTCTTGCATGGCTCATCATGTTAATGCGTAGCAGCCTCGCTGATTTCTGACAAGGGGATCTTCACTCTTAATAATGTTCATTGTAGAAGTTACGGGTGAATATTAATTTTTCATAAGCCTGACAAATGTTTCTGGGGTTTACCTTCGATCCTCTGCTGCTCCAGCTGCTTTGCTTTTCTGCTCTCCGCTTCTTCTTGTTTGCGCTTTGAGCGTTCAAATTCTACTCTCCTGTAACAAACGACTCGTATAAAACACTGAGAATGGTTACACTCTACCACTTGATATGCTTTGCTTAAGACCAGCTCATGCTAGGCAGTTCAAAAATAGACAAAAATGTATTAAACCCTTTAACTTCTCCAAGGGCTTACATTGCATTCTGTGTTTTGTATGCAGAGACAATTTTTGTGAATTTTTACTGAACGGCAGACTTGATCACTGAATTTGAATTTTTGCACCACATGGTACAAACAATTCGACTTTCAAAACTTTCTAAGTTTTGATTCATTTTTTGAAAACTGTGTACCTAGTTTAATTCGACTCAAAATAACTAGCACAGCAGTATATCTGATTCTGAGCATGAATAAACTTGGCAGTTAAAGAGCTAACTAAACTGAGGCTACCAAATTTTTGTTTCACATTACAGTAAAAAATGAAATTCCTATGCAAAATATTCAAAAAAGTAGACTCATGCCCTGGAACATGGTAAGTGTACAGAACCTTCCTCTTTACCATTCAATAACAAAACAAACAGTCGTACCTAAGTCTCTCATTTGTAGCGTCTTCTCTCTGCTTAGCGACTACTATAGTTTCGGCTTTCTTGAATTCAATTTTTTTCTTAATATCTGCATCACGGTCACGCATCTTTGTTGATCGGTCTGGTATCGGAGCTGAATTTGCTGAATCTCTGGATTCCCTTCTCTTCATCTCCTCCAGTTGCTTCCGTAACAGCTGGTTTTCTGCTTCCTAAAAACAGTTCCACATTGAGAATTATTCGTCAATATTGAACAAGAATAATTTATTTTAAGATATCAATTTTTTAAGGTGAAATCAAGCTGTTGTACTAATATCAATTGAAAAAAATTCCTGGCTGGATGAGGATTTGTTCCTCGAAATCTACGGATTGAAGCTCTATTACTATTCCACTTCCTCACCCAGAAATGATTTATAGATCAAGATGTTCTTCAGATGATCTTGCCTAGGGTTTGAGTCCTCACTTCTCGTGCCACAAGACAATGTTGAGTTGAAATAAGCGTTGTCGATCATCGATATATTTTGATGTAAGAAACCTTACCTAACCTATTCTGTACCTACTGAGGTGAAGCAACTTTAATCTGAAGCATAATTACTAAGCTCTTAATGTTTAGTGTTTTTCATTTCCACAGCTCATGTTCCCTTACTTTCTTTCGTTGGCTTTCTTCAAGCTTCAAAATGTTGGACATCAACTCCTCTTGCTGGTCTTGGAGAAGTTGTCGCAATTCATCGTCCGCTTCTTTTTCTTTGCTCACACGAAGTGTTTCCCATTCCTGCTCTGCCAGTAGCCGCTTCTTCTCCAGTAGTAGAGAAGCGTCGACCCCTACCACGCTGGCCTGCGTTCAGAGAAGAAAATACCAACTTGAACAAGAAAGCTCCTTTCAAACGAAAAGTTCCACAGTTTTGCTTCCGTTTATTTGCACAATAACTTGAACGTGAAGGTAAGTCCACCTTCAGGCAGTTGTAAGCTGGTTTTATCCGTACCATTATATTTATGGCTAATCCCAGTGCCCTACAGTAGTTCCCTATTTTTTCCAAAAGTTTCCAACAGTCTACACTAGCTCTCATAACATTCACAAACAAAGTCGAAAATAAAATGCTACGTTAGTTCCACTCCATGCATGCATCATGTCCTCAACCTGATAAATGTTGATTACGGTTTAATTAACCATTACATCGGCATACAAACACTAGCATCAGTTGTGATTGAAAAGGATGGAATGATTGATGACTATGCATAATGACAAACCTAACATAGCCTCAAAGAAAGCATGGAAACCTTGCGCTGGCCATACAACTAGCCTACATTTGCAAGGAATAAAAAATACGGAATGGCAGTTAAGGACGGTTTTCCGATCTCAGGTGAGAGTGCTATGTGGAGGTTATCTAGAACATAGTGGTAACTGATTGGCTATTACCATGGTATGAGTAGTTAAAGGAGGGAAAAACAAGTTCTTCTTAATTTTGGTTCATAAAGGTTTAGGAGTGAACACTAGGATCGGCAGTCTCAACGTTTTGGTCGGCGACTGCTTTCAGTAGCATAGCAGGTTCGGAGTTAGCATCAGTTGTATACAAATAACGTTTAAAACTCTCAAGCTCTACACTAATTTTGATGACAACGATACAATAATGGTTTTTTCAAAACAATTATTGATCCCCAATTACCGGGGATACTATGGTTGTTTGTGTTACTGGTAATTTTTCCAAGTCTCTCCAAGCGGAGCGTCATACCTCGAGCAGCTCTGTGACCGTTCGGCTGCGTTCGTCGTACGTTTGGATGGCGGCAGCTTTCGAGCCTCGGTCGACACCAGGCCGGGAATCTGGTAGGCCCATGGACTTGATGGAAAGGTCCGAATCAAAGCTCGGGTACTCGATGTCATCTGCAAGTTGGAATTCATCGTTAGATACATCGCCAGAAGTGGAGGTATTTCAATTCTTGGAGTAGAAATTGGTTGGAGAAGAAAGAAGTTGCAAGTTACCGAAAGAAGAAACTGTATGCGCTGAGAAATAGAGATATGGACGTTTCGGCATTTGCCTTCTTCAAATGTCAATTATCTGCGCTTACAATTTTCTTCTTTTGGTAAGATCGTAGGTTGCACTTCCTTTCCATCCACAACACAAAATTGCAGCCTTTTGGCAATCTACATTTATAATAATCCTGGCATTAAACTAGTTATTCCTGAAACATTTGAATCTGTATGAGGATGTTAGTGGTATCAAAGTAAGCTAGCAAAAATTTGAATTCAATTGGCTGTTGCCATGCTCTTGTCTTCTATCTGAAAGCTATAGCAACTCAACCGGAACCGGTAAAACCAGCCCTTAAAAGAATTCACTTGTTTATTTCAATTTTCAAATTTATTTACAATCATAGGCTTACTAATAAAATAAAACTATACATTTATTCCACTAAAGTGTTTCATAACTTCTTATTCCTCATTCAACAAAATGTAATTGAAATTTGTTATTTAACAATATTCAACCAACTTGATTTGGCTGAATAGTAGGTAGTAGCTAATAAATAATAATATGTGCATGCTTACCTAAGAGCAAATCATCCAAGATGTCGTGCGATGCTTGCTTAGCTGTTGGGTTGGTGGTTAGCGTTGGATAAGTGATAAGCCAGTCTTCGTAGCCTCCTTTCAAAATCAACGGAGGGTGCTTGTAGATTACTTCTGGGTCCCACTGAAAGGAATATTTGCAAAAAAATTAATGTTAGACGATGGGAGTTCACACTAACATTACTACTGCCGGGGCATATGAGGTGATCACTCAGGGGCCCATGGGGGCTTCCTTGTTGAGGGGACTTAGGGTTTTGAACATTTTAAAGTTTCTTTCCCTTGCACAAAGAACTAGGCATTTTCTGATTTATTTATGTGAAAATACGACAGAATTCACTTCAAACCCAGATTGCATTCTTCATATTATCCTTCATATTATCCTGGATAACAAATCTGTTTTAAAGAGTTTGGTGTTTCATGGTTCGATTGGTCTGGTTTGATTTCCCATTTTGGTTTCTGATGGCAACCAACAAAGAAGCATTGTATGCTTGGAAATATTTTTGTATTATCAAAGATGAAGCTAATGCTCAGTGGCACATATGCCGCAAGAAGCCTGGGTACTGCAGCTCTTCCTCTTCCGCAATGATCAATTATCCGAAAACACACCGCATAAATCTGCCGGAATGATTCTCTGGAAGAAACTTGAATTGTTTGGGGGTCAGGGGAGAAATGGTAGCATGTCGTTGGAAACCACATGAACAATGAAATAAATTGTAGTTTGCTGTTGCCTTTCTTTGTCCAGTCCAACGTTGTTTTTTGCGATTTGGCAGGAGTGGGGAGTATCAGGGTATCACTCCCCAGGGGCATGCCTAACGGCTAGTCAGATTGAAGTCTCCGCTTCATAAATTGAAAATCGGAAATCGAAAAAATGGCAGACTCACCCTGAGCAGGATGCTTTGGAGTATGTGCAGCTTCGATCCCGGGGTAAACTTTGCTTCTGTCGAGTTCCAGTCAAGCATAACCACCTGATCGAATAAACGGCGTTGGGAAAACAAGGCTCTCGACTCGGCGGGCATGTTTCTTTCTAGTGCTGCTGCACTTACTCTGCAAACAATAAAATGTACGTGAATATTTACAGAACATTCTTGCCACAGAGTATTTTGTATATGACTATCCCCCCCCCCCCCCCCCCTCTACTCCGTACCCACAACAATTAATAGGGGCCAGGATTCACAAAGGATATTTGCTCCCTAAAGGGTTTCAACTGTTTTGCAGTAATGGCTATGTCTCTAGCCCCGTGCGTAAGTTAATACCCTTCAGGAATCAGAGCCCGGCCCAGCCACGGTACAAATGGCAACTGTACCAGTGGTGTAGCTAGGTATTTTATATGCCCTGAGGAAATATTTTGTCATTTGGTCCCCCCACCAGAAATAAAGCAATTTTGGACAGTTTTAACAAGTCTGTATTACACACATATTTTTTAATGTTAACATGTGAGTGTGGCTGAAATAATGAGTTTTGGTTTCTTAGTAACTAGTGGCAAAGCTTAGTTTTGACTCGGTACAAGTAGGAAATGGCCCCATAAGGAAGACATGGGCCGTTGTCAAACAGATATTTTTTGTATGAGCATCGATGATGTCCGGGTAATGTTTTCTTATTTCATCGGTTCTGGAAGTTTGGTCAGTCTCTTCAGTGTCATGGAGGTGACCCTACCGGGGGGGGAGGGGGGGGGGCAAAATTTTAATCTATGAGATTGCACTCTTTACCAGCAATTGTTTTTAAATAACAAAGAATAGCAATGGGACTACAGGAATTTCATTTATATTTCCCGACACAATTTCTTTGAAACACCTACATGCAACGCTTTGAAGTAATTTAACAATTCCCAAAAAGCTGATATTTTGCGACTCAAGTTATTACCTACACGATACTCACCTACCAAGTAACCATACAGCTCAGCTCTCTATTCACACTCCTTAGTCTTACTCTTAGGCACAAAATTAGGATCTACGGTAAAAACAGAATATGTTGAATGTTTTTGCAATCTTACCCTGCTTCCACCATCTCCTCGGGAATGCTGATGCAGTTCTCGTAAGTCATGTGAGAGTTGGCAAAACAAACGGCTGGTCTCGCATCAAGGATCAACACTCGCAGCTTTTTAGAATTCTGGACCTCGTACAATCGTTTGCAAGACAGGCTCACACCATCCCCTACAAGCCAATACAGTAGCCATGTAGCATATCTTCCATGGTAAATTCTAGGATAATTTCTGCTTTTCACAAAAATGGTGCACAGTATCGTATCAATAATATTAATACCACTTCTAGACAAGTATTAATACATGTCTTTATTCACACTGTAAGCTACCAAAAAACTGATTAAGAAACTGGATTTGCACACTTGAAGAAGTGAACAGCATACCAAAGTTCAAACCTAGTTTGTTGACCAATCATTTCTTTAACTAGAGCTCAGACTAGACAGGAGATCGATATAAGTTTAAAAATATTTCAATGATATTGGGGCTAAATTTGAAAAACAAAAAACTGCCATCTGACTGGATGTGTGGGTAAATTGCCAATCAATTTACTGGTGCAACAGAAGAAAAGCACCAGCAATACTTTGTAGTAAATCGTAAACCCGCTTCCAACATTTGTCACAGGCCGGGAAGTTGGAACATTCCCGGTTTCCATATTTTATTAAAATCGCACCATTTCTTAAAACAGTAAGTTTCCGCACAAATTCTTTCCTCAAATCTTGTCAGTTCAACTACCTAGCTATTTTGCATTCACATAGTTATAATCTCAACTCAACTCATTAAAATATTTCATGAGTGTTTACCTGATAACACCAGTCCATTGCTGAGACCTTGATCGTGGGTCTGTGCTCTTTTCTTGACTTCAGCTTCTGCTTCGTCATGCTCCTGTTCTAGAAGAGCTGCGTCAACTGTAGCTTGATCAGATATGAGCTTATACCTGAAATCCAAGATTCTCAATGAAATTTTTGACATACTCTGAACACCAAATAGCAAACCTTAGTAAATTGAAGCCACCTAAAACTTCAAGGTACTATCACTGACTTGATACAGAGCTTAAGAGCCCATAGCAGACGGTTAAAGGTGTAAAAAACAAGTTTTTTTAATCAGACTGTAATTTTTTAAAGATTTTACATGAAAATCGTATATTATACAACAAAAAAATTGCCATTGAAACGAATTATCTTGTATCGCGGAGCGCGGCTAGTGAGCTGCGGTAATTTTGGTTACTTGGACGCATCTATGTTTATAAATATGCAGTGTCTGTGATTTTTGAGCAACATTTTCTCCCTCTTTGGCCACGTAACTCAAGTTAAATTTCATATTTCATTTCGGATTGAATATGAGCTGAAAAAAAGTGTAGACAAAATACTAAAAGTTGTTTAAAGCGTTAATAAATCACCACACACTAAATAATAACTTCTCCACTTGCCTCGCTCATTTCTTACAACAGAGTGACATAGATCTAGCAAGTTATCAACATTATTTATATACGACTGATGCTGACTCATGGACCGCACTATGTCGTTGGTTTCTCATCGCGAGACACGACTGTGCAACCAAAAGCAGTCGCGGAATAAAAATTTCAGTCTGTTTATTTAAGTGTTCACTACTACACCCTGATGAACCTGGCATGTAGGAAAACTTAGGTTTTCCCCCTTAAAGACAGTTCTGAGGACTCTGGCCTGAGTGACATCAGACGGCAGAACAATCTCTTACCTAAACATATGCTTGCCTAGACCGAAAATCGGCCCATCGCAAATTGCGGCAAGGTAGATACCTGAATACCTACGAGCATTCCAAGTTCCAAACTTACCGGGCCCCAGGCTCACCCAACCCATTCCACACCAAGATCTCACAACCTTTGTTGCAATTGTTTGCATATTAAAACATGAATCGAAATGGGCTAGTTTTTGGTTCCAGGCCAGCACATCTATTCAGACAGATGACCACGCTGCTGCCTTAAGGACCACAAAGGCTAGAGCCGTGGTTGCTCAGACTCAAGGGTACTGAGACTAGACTGTAAAATCAGCTCAGTGGTACTTATGGACCAAATTAAAATGTCTGGTTGGTGACTTAGTACCAGGTAAATTTCTCTGCCCTTTACTCCCGCATGGCTGGTACCCCGAGATTAACTATACTTAGCCAGATGTTTTGGCCAGATGTTGTATTACTGGCCCTTAGGTACTAGATGGGTACCTAACTACCAGTCTTGGGTCTGTTACGTTTTATGTCTAGAGCATTACTTTACTTACTACTTGAGTAAAAATAAAGTACTACCTTTACTATACCTTTAAAAAATTATTGCCACTACTTTTACATTGCATTTTTAGAAGGAATGTCACTACTTTACCTTTTTCACGAAAAGTAGTGACGCAACTTTCACTCCTACTTTTTCCCTTTGTTTAGAAGTACAAATTTCGGTAAGAAATGATATCAGATCTTTTAACATTCACTTTTGGCACACATAGAAAAACTAGAGGTGAGGTAAAGCTTATTTTTGGGCAAATTTGACATTTTTTTTCTAAATTCACCTTCAAAATCCTGGCTTTTAAAGCTGTGATTTGTGCAGGCATCTGGTAAAAAAGCAACGCGAAAGTAACATGGTGCTACTTGGTTAAACGTAGGTTTCCAGTGCCATGTTTATTGAATTTGAAACAGCAAAACCGTGAAAAACTGCGTGAAATTTAAAAAAAATGGTGCTCCTTGTCATATTTTCATGAAATCGAGTAACAGTATTATTACCACTTTAAATAATGTTACTTAGAAGTGTGTTGTTGCTTAAAATGTTATAGCCCAAGATTGCTAACTACATGGAACTTTTGTTAAACTGATGGGTTAATGCTTGAACTAAAATATCTGAGCTAAAATGTAATTACTAATATCCTCTGAAGATGCAAATATCCTCTGTATGGCTGTATATAATAACTTTGAGGACCAAGTACCTGAATCGCAAGCTGGCTTTTAGTACTTCTGCCTTGTCGAGAGCTTCCATGACACTTTTTTTTCCACCCACAATCTCCATCAAAGAAGGTGTTAGATCTTTGCCTCCCACCTTTTGGACCGCTGTTACAACCGAGAGATATTTCATGTAATTCACATAGCTTGCTTCCTCATCTCCACGTTTCTGCTCGTGAACTGCTAGGTCTAGCAATTTCTTTGCCGTTGAACATAAACTGAGAGAAAGAACCAAAAAAGTTTTAGTCTATATTAAATCAGTTACCCACATGAGATGAGTGGGTACCTAGGTCATGGGATTAACGAGGTTATGACAACAGAATATAAATATAGGTTAGAGAGGTTGGGTAGTGAAATGTTACTGTGTCGTAGTACCACAGAGTAATTGAATGCCACAGGGGCGACGGGTGATGGGCAACATGAATATTGAAAAATGGTCTTGATATTAGTAGGCTGGCAGGAGAACATCCAGCATGAATGCAGAAAACCAGAGAGAACAAAATAAAAGTATGAAATTTTGAACTTACTGTTCTGTTTTTCTTCCTTTAATTACTGTATCAACATTGAAAAGGCTCTCCAAATCCGCCAGATCCTTGCCGAGATGTAGCTCACGTAGTTTGTTTACGACAGGCATGTTGATAGGATATTAGGATTCACCTCTAAAAAAAATATACCATAAAGAACTAATTATCCTTCAAAGAGAAAATGCAATATCACTCATAGGGAGCTTATAATTAAATGAAAACTTATGAAACCATAAAAGGCTGGGGCCATGGGCAAGGTCTAGAACTGGCCACAACTTCGTCTACACTTACCCTGACAAATACAGTTGTTCTTATGACGGACCACCACGAAGCGTTTATAAGGCTGTTTCTAAAACGGCTTCCAGATTTTTTGCCTGAAATTACCATTTCTAGAAATCTCATTCACAATACCAAATATTTGGAAACTGTCAATTACGAACAGTACGGTGGCAGCCATATGCTATATTAGAGCTTAGCCCTAAATGGCGACAGATGGCGTAAGAACTAGGGACGCGAAATTTGAATCTTTCATTTGATTTCCACAACCAGCCTTCAATTTTGTTTAAATTCATATGGCCCGATATCTATAATCAATACTGTTCCCGATCACAACACCATTGTTAAGGCTCGTCATAAAGCGCATTTCGCGCAT
This sequence comes from Lednia tumana, assembly GCA_003287335.1. NCBI lineage: Eukaryota > Metazoa > Arthropoda > Insecta > Plecoptera > Nemouridae > Lednia > Lednia tumana. The sequence goes on from QKMV01001482.1 coordinate 9,505, forward strand.
GCAAAATAACTAATTAATAATTAGAACCCAAAGAAAGCTTGCCGTTCTTGTAATAGCCAGTCCACTACGTGGAGAGTTCTAGCCAGCCGATTGGACCTCTAACCTATGCTCTAACAAATATTTCTAAGCATCAACTGTGACCTTGCTAGGCTTGTTAAAACGACAACAATATCACGACCCACTCATTGGAAGGATTTCAGTCTGCAGGTCACAGCTTCCTCGATCCGCTCAGCGCCCTCGCTTGGCTCCACGAGCGCGGACGAGTAACGACGAGTGAATCATGGAAGCTGTACTACAAGCTGTCATGTCAGCCTGGGTGTTAATACTCGCCAAATTACCATGGAAAAGTTGAATCCCATAAAATTTAATCATAGAGAATCTCAGTTTTGGTTTTTTCACTCCAATTTGGAGCAAAATCATTTGTTTTTTCCCACATAAAAAGTATGTGCGGCCCTTTGGATTTTGGAGCACCAAAATCTTCCTTCTTGCTGTAACTGAGATTCCCCGTGGAAACAATATTACGGGTACAGCAATCTTGAAACTGCTAAACATCGTCATAATTGCTACGCAGCTCTGGTTTGCTCCAAAATCGCAAGTTTTTTCTACCTATTCTGGGGAACATATTGTGGTACAAACGTCTCATATTTTAAGAAAATGTATCCTGTTGCAGCGTGTCAACGTCAATTTTTATTTTAAGCGTTTAAAATATATAAATCATGCATTCTTAAACTAAACCTGCTGTTTGCCAATACAGAATAATACATTGGAACTTTTGTCACATATTACCACAGCTTCCTCGAACCGCCCATCATCCTCGCTTGAGAGCAAGACACGATGAGTCGATTGAGTAAGCTGTGGATTTTACATAGTAAATAGTGAAACCACAGCTTCCTAGATTGGCTAGACGAGCCAATCTAGGAAGCTGTGAGTGAAACAAACAAATTACCTATTATACGAAGGCACACGATCTTAAAATCACAAAAACATTATTTTAATAGAATTTCCCCACATACCCCTCTCTTTTATAAAGGATCAAGCTATATCAAATTTGGTTGGTTCCTCTTTTGAACAATCTCTTCCATTCGCATCTGCTCAATCTGCAACTGTCTGCGAAAAGCCCCCAGCTGTGTAAGTATCGTCTTCGGACATCCCTTGGAACCATCCCCAAGGAATCCTGCGGTCGGAACCATGTTTGTCTTTTGAACGGCAGGAACCTGATGGATGAAATTTGTATTAAAAATAAAAATATAGTCCAATTGTCTTCGACCAAAATTCCTTTGCACAATAAAAAAATCACAAAAATACTGACCTGCCACTTAGCTTCAAGCATCTGCATTCCTTTGCTATTGGCCGACACTGTAGGCTGTCCCATTTCCACGGTTGTCCGTAATGCAGGAATTACAGGAGATTTTGCTCGAAACACAGGTATCGGAAGTGAATCATCAAGATCGATTCCGTTTTCCCTGCAACTACGTGGAGTAATAGAAGCAACGGCTTCGTCTTCAGTCTCAGGAAACCGTCTCCATGGTTGGCGTGAATTGACTACAGGATGCTCATCACTCTTTCTAACAATCTGTGGAATATGACGAGATTCTACTGTGGAATGTGAGCTCTGGTTGGTTGATTGCACCTCCTCTCTGCACACGTGATCAAGATTCTGTTGCTTGAATGACGTGTGATCATCGGTGGATTCTTTCACGCTACTTTTTGAGCGAAGAAAACGCGCCTTTTCAGATTTTCTACTTTCTTCTTGACGCCGACGAAACTCTTCCATTTGTGAGCACCTCTGAAAAAAGTGAACAAATAAGAACAGATCCCTATGAAACAAACAGCTGGAGAAGTCAACGTTATTTATTTGCGGGATCACTGAACCAATACACATCACATTTTTTTAATTTTGTTATTTCAAAATTCAAAGTTACGTAGATTAGACGGTGCTTGCTGCAATTCCACCATCCAAATGGCTATGAATGATTTTATGACAGTCGGATCTTTTTGGAGAAATTAGTTTGTGGGACACAAAAGATCCCCACACAGCCATTGCCTTCGATTTAAATTAAAATCAAAGCAATTCAAGTACGTTGACTGCACAGACAAAGCAACAAGCATTCATGAGGCAACATAGACTGAAAGGTTTTTTTAGGAATTAAACAGCTTTGCAGGAATAACCTGCTGTGATGAATACTGTCTTTTTGGGGAAATTTAGAAATTACAAGCCTTTTCTTACTTGAACTTGTCGTTCTTTCTTCTGTGCCTCTTCTTTCAAGAACTCTTGCCTCATCCTTTCCTGTTGTTGAGCAACTCTTCTTGCAATCACTTCTTCTTCGAGCCTCGCTTTCTCTCTCAGTTCCGCATCGCTTTTCTGCTTCTCTGCAATTTGCTTTCGCAGCTCCTCCTTGTATGCTTCGCGCTGGATTTTCAGAACCGACTGCACATAAATGTGTGCAAATATTAGTAAAAATGCAGGGCTCGAAACAACTTTTTAACAGAAGAAATCAATAGAGTAATACAAGTTAAGCAATGAAGATTTCTTTCTACGTAAAGTTGGCTAACCTGAACACCCATCGGCGACGAGTCATCCCTAGCTGAAAGCTCTGAACCACAAGAGTTTGGACTCATCGCTGCACTCTCTTGCAAGTCTGCCAACTTCCGCTCTCTTGGACTCAAGAACTTGACAGTCTCTACTGTTGCATTATTCCGTTTCACTTTATCCACCCAATCACTTTCATCTGTCGGACTGGTAACATCCAGTATAGTGTCTTTTGCAATACCTCCTTGATTTCTCAGATTATTCAGTTTCCAATTGTTCTCACTCTCGTAGGAAGGACTTAAGACCATTTGAGTTCCATCGTTAAAATTCAGACTTATCGCTCCCCGTTCCCATTCTGGGTCCGTCTGAACGTCTCTTGTGACTTGTTCCGGAGTTGTGTTGGTGGAAGCATTGGTCAAGGGCATGTGAATGTGTCTTTGAATATTTGAAGAGTAATTCTGTGTGGCAAGGTTCACTTCTCTGTCGGCAATTCGGTTTGTTTGATTGGTAGATTTGCTAGTTTGTGTCGGCATTGTGTTTGTGGAAGCATTGGCCAACGTCAGCAAAGATTTGTTGCCATTAACATCATTCTGGTTTGTTTTTGTGTCAGGGAATAGATTTGTCTGTTTAGTGGATTCATTAGATTTTCTTGGAGTTGTGCTTTTATTGCCATATTGTCTGGCCTGAAACAAACGGAGCGCGAAATATAATCAGATCGATAGCAATTAAAATAAAACTACTGTTATCTGGTATCTAGGTTAATTAATGCAGCTGGAGTGGTTTTAAGTTTTTAGTATTGTTGAATAAAAAAAACAAGAGACACAAGATTTGTTTCTGAAATTACTTAAACAAAACCCACTCCCACTTTTTGGAACGCACGTAATAAATAAAACAAAACTCTTTCCTAACGAAATTATCAGAACATATCACTTTCAAAGTTCAGTATTGCTAGTTTTCTTTCTTAGATTTTGTTCCCTTCTACCATTTAAGACCTTTATATACCTACTTTCTAGATTTTCAAATTTTCATTATGAAAAAATTACCGGCTCAGTAGCAGAAATACAATAGTACGTATACAAAACTACCAAAAGCACATGCCTATGCTTAAATTGTAAGCCCACAATCAAAATAGTGTTCAGACTCACCTGTGCTAAGTATTCTCTGTACTCCTGTTTTTTCCTGTTCATCATCTGCCGTCTCTTCTCTTCATACTCCCCAAGCCCGAGGAGGGACTTTCCAGGAGAAAGCAAGTTAGGATTCAGTGGCGAATATTCTCCGTACCTCACCATAGTTGCCATCCTAGGCTGAAAAATGCCAAGCACCAGACTTCAACCTTAGCACATTCAAAAATGGAGCTCATTTCCATAGGTCTACCTCCTTTCAAGCCTCACTGTCAAATGAAGCCAGTTTATACTCTAATTATCATCTTAATTAATTCTACAATTAAAGCAGAAAGTGACGGCCAATTAAGCAGTTAGGTATGTACCGGATTTAGAGCAATGTTCAGTTGTAAAAGCTCATATAGTAGGTACCTATAAAAGCTCATTTTTACCACAACAAAGGTTGCTTAAAAAATTTGTTTCACAAAGTGACCGATCACGATGGTAACAACACGGAAATTGTCACAGTATAATTTTTGTGATTAACAAGAAGGAATACACATTAGGGGAACTCAGAATGCTGATAATGAACTAATTCATACGAGGAATTTTTGTCACTTTGCCATAGGGGTAGTATTTGTAATTAATCACATTTCAGCGTGAAATAGAATGGTCAACTTCAGATGTGCATGTGAGTGATGTTTAAAAATATCTACAAGTAGTGAAACATGCTAAGAAAGGTACCGACAGACCACCATAAACTAAATCGAGCAGATGGGTCATTGATGTGGCTAGTAGCACCAATATCTCTATATGACCTTAAACCTACATACCTCAGTGTTTGCCTTGGGGACTCGAATGTGAAGATGGATCCCCTCCGAATTTTTGCCTTCATGTGGCAATGTATCGCTTTCAGAAAGAAGGTCTCTGAAGGGACTTTGCCTGCTTAGAGCTCCAACATACTAGAAAACACCAGTCAAAGCTGTATTGTTCAAATGAATGACGAATATTTCACCAAATCATTTGAATTCTAATTTGTAAAAGTTAGCTTAAAGGCCCTATGTCATTTATAAACTCATAGTTACATGATTTGTGGTGGGTCTTCGAAGAGAGTGCTGAGTCGGAGATTTGTTTTCCAAATTTTCAGAATCATCTAGAGTATCAACATTCTCATCATCGCCCTCACAATTGAAGTCGGTGAACGACTCGCGCTGGAGTAAATCACTTGGTTTGTGCTAAATGGACAACATTTAATAGTTATAAATAGCAGGTAGCACAGGTTAGCAGAACAAACACTAAGAACAGATTAAATACAGGACAAAATTTCAGAAGGGCTCATCAGCCCTTCCTGACGCTATTTTGAACGTCTAAAGATAGTTAAAAATCAATAGTTTTGGTGCCAGGCTACACATGCCTAGATTGGGGTATACATAATTGAGAGACTTATGCATTACATAGATATTGATTTACCATTTACTACTGCTAGCATAACATACTACTAAGTCATGACACTGCAAATTATGTTGATAAAACTAATGTTGGCTGTATTTAATGGGAACAGAACTTATGTAGTTACATTAACTACCCACACCAACCTATTGCAGGTGAAACCATAACAATAATTTGAACAACTTGTTATCGTACCTGACCAGGTAACCTATGGAAGATTTATTGATCTTAAAATCAGTGTGGCCTAGCAAGTGTTTGATATTCAAGTGAGATGATGATAACTCAACAAATTTGTTACAAATTGTTCCCGACTCGAAAAATGTTAATTTCACTTCAAAAATATGTGGCTGGTCGGGGACTCGATCTGGAGAACATACTTTTCTGCTAGGGGCGATGGTGGCAATTAACCCCGGGGGTAATAGCTAGCGAGCCTCTTTTGTCGGTGTAATACAGTATGGTCTCTCACTGTATACACTGTATCTCTGTAGGTATGTATTTTGCCTTTATGGGGAGAACAAATAGACAAAAAAAGAACAGGGAGACTTGAAGAATATTAAAATCACTTCAAAAATACCTGCTTTCTCTAGGACTCGAGTAAGTACCTTGCTTAGCTCAGTGGTAGAGCAGTTGCCATGTTAGCAAAAGGTCCGGGGTTCGATTCCACAAATAAGCAGGTATTTTTGAAGTGATTTTAATATTCTTCAAATTTATACTAGCTGTGTATTTGACTTTAAATTCGTTATTCTTGTCAACAGGGAGACTTTTTTCAATACAGGTAGTTAAAATTCAAAATTTTGATTCACTGGCTTCTCTTGCCATGCCCATCCAATTAATTTAACTTCAAAAATGTCTGGCTGGTCCGGGATTTGAACTCCAGTCCTAATCTGAATGACTGGGGTTCAAGTATTAGTACTAAGTACTAGTACAAGTATTAGTAAAATAATGTAAGATATCAATCGGCCTAAACATTGCGTAGAATGAAGTTTAGATACTACTGTTGTCCATCTTAGCACAAAAAGAAATTTCTAAGCTGCACTAAATACAGCAATGTAGTTTTCTACTAATTGTTTTCTACCGATTGTTAGCTACGGATGATCTTCTGCAACACCAATTGCAATTCTGTATAGAAGATAAACCTACTATCCTACTATCCTTGCTTGGCTTATTGCTTTAAGTCCCCTTTTTTTGATTAGAGGCTTGTTTAGGCAAGCTGGGTCGTGCAGACAATGTGGGATTTTGGGGCCGTCAATGGACGACTAGCGTTCCAGAGGCGATCAACGTTGGGGGATTTTTAACGCCATAAGAAAAGCATTGTCCCCCAAC
>QKMV01001483.1:0-15900 GCA_003287335.1 Lednia tumana
TAATAATAAATAATTATAAGTAATAGTTTCGTGAAAATGTATGATTGCACCGCAGGACCTGAATGCTAATTACAACGATTAGAAAGTAATTACTTCACGAACCAGCTCGCATAAAATGCACGACCATATAAATTTAAAGTCTACATATACATGAAGAAGACAGGAAATTAAATTTCTTGAACCGGTATTGCTTCTCCAATCTACTTAACACAGTGCATTGCATGCAAATTATAAAACGCCATCGCATTTAGATTGTATCGCTACTTGATCTAAATCGTTATTGCAAAGTAATAATACCTGGTGGCGAGCTATGCTTCAAGCTTTATTTCAGGGTGTCAAATCAGAGCAAGGTAAATAATTCGTATTTCCTCTGACCTACGTCGCCTGTGTCATCAAGTTAGACAGCGTTTGAATGTTGAAAACGCCACATTGCTTTGATCCCGCTTTTGATCTCGTGAAAGGCGGGCACTAAAATGTAAACTCGCAGCTCTCTAATGCAACTATTTATAAGCGCCTTCCTTCCTATCTTCCTTGCTTCCTACTTCCACTCACGTGCGGTGACTCCAAGCGGGAAAAAGTAGGCTCAACCGCACGCATCCCGATTCCCGATCCAGGAATGGAATCACGCTTTTCCACGCTCGGATTCAATTGTTATCCGTCTCTTATATGCCCCCTCCTCGTCGTCGTCGTCGTCGTCGTCGTCGTCGTCATCGTCGTTGTCGTCGTCGTCGTCCACCTCCCCCCGCGTGTATTCTAGCCAGTGTAATTATACGAAACGGCGAGACCCCAGCTTCCGACATGAAAGTAAATGTTTCAAGAACTAGCTGAATGGGCCATGACAGAAGACCATTATAAACAGTATAAGAAAGGAAGATGGATTTATTGCATAATGTTTCAGATGGGTGGAGAAAGAAGAATTGTTATTTTCTTCTAGGTACGGCATCATTTAATAATTTCATATTCCGCATTAATTCCCCGGATCCTTTGAATTATGTATTCGCGAGATGAAGAGCTGCTGCTGCTGCTGCTGCAAAGGGTTCGGTGTTGTAAATTGGCGGTATTAGACGCTGCTGCTATGGGGTATGCTTATTTAGAGCTGAATACAGAGACAAGGACTCGAACAACGCCTTGGTGGCTCGGCACAAGCTGCAGGGACACATCACGCGTGCAAGCGGATTTCAGAATAATATTGTCGTAGAATTTCGGAGTGGCGATGGATGAGTTAATTTCCTATTTCCCAAGTCGCACTCGAGGGGGTATTTTTAACAATGAACTATTTATTATACAGAGTATATTAAACCGACACGAAAATTATGTGTTTTCACTGCAATGTCTGAGACCTGAATAATTGACATTTTCACGAAAAGCCTTTATATATTGATGTTCCGGATTTACTTTTGCGGAACACGTATTGTATTCCGAGAAGAAGAAAAAAAGAAGAGGCAAAACGAAAAGCTCATTATTGTTTCATGCAATGTCGTTACGACTTACGAGGCTGCTTTCTTTAGAATATTGAGATTCCCAGTCGCACGACTCTGTTACTATATAATATGTAAGCATGTTTGTAGTTGTACATTCAATTGTATAGGAGCAGCCCAACCCGTGTACGAGCATACAGCCGTCTTACGTATCATTCTGAAATGCTGCCTGTTGTCGTCAGCAAACCGAGGGGCTTATGCCCCAGGGGCTCGGATCTCCTTGACTACTCTTAGCGACATGTGCAGGAGAAAGATGCTGTTGCTGATTGGTCCAGAGCTCATAATAAGACGTCATGAGACCCTATCGGAGCGAGCCGCCGCCGACGGCCGGCGTCGCGTCCAGCTGCTGCCGCCGCCGACGCCGCCGCCGCCGTCTAAGACTCGGTCTCCAGCGTCTTATATTGCCCGCCACCGCCGCCGCCGCCCCTGGCGCTTTGCGTGATACTACATCGATCTTACTTGGTTTCCAGCACAGCCGCAAGATAATATGCGAGCAGACGTTATTCACTTTGGTGACGTACACAACAAGACAAGAAGATTGGGATAAATGATTCAATGGATTTGCAATTTAAGAGCGTCTGTTGAGTATAGGATGGTCAGAAAGACGGCAATGCCCTGGGAGTGGGATATAGGTGGGTACTTTCCGAAGACTCGGATGGGACGGGCTGTGCGACGATTGCCAATAAAGAAGCTCTTTTCTTTGCACACACGTGTCATCTGCGATAAATGATTTCCCGTGTCTTCTGCATGCATGCATAAACCTCCGCCGAGCTGCGGCTCTGGCTCGTCTCATTATGCGCGAATCGTTGAAAAGACGTGGCTGGCTGGCCTTCCACGTTCGTGCGATGCGATGTGCGCTCCCTTCACGCTCTATTCACGCCGGCCGCGAGGAGGACGGTAATACATATTTATGTCCCATCTTATAAATTAAGTCTACGTTTTCAATTACTTGGGCGGATTAGAAAAAAAGGGCGCAGTGGGAAAAGGAAATTTTAAATCGTTTCGAAATTGGAATACAGGATTATATTTTTATATTCAAAGGAAACTCGTTTTTAAGGAACGATAATTACAAACTGACGGAGCATTATTCATGCCGGAGGCCGAAAGAAAATGACAAAGCACTAAGTAAATTACATAAACCCGGGTACGCGGTATACGGATCTTGAAATAATATTGCTATAAACGTCCAAGACCTCGCTATGGAAAGAATTGTGCATTGGGTGGGGTTGGTGAGTCCAGAGATCTAACCCCCTCCACCCCCATCCCAAGTACATGGACCCCCGCGATACGGCGGCCCCGAGAATGAATTCCCCGTACGCCCCCGATCTCAATATCGAATGCAGTGAATTTCAATTCGTCTCGGCCTTTATCCCCGCCATTGCATTCACAATATCCAGCCCCCATATTGGCTTTCTTCGAATATATTTCCGTTATACAAGCGTAAACATTTATCTGGCTTGGTATATTATTCGATACAATTGTTGGCTTGCCATAGCGCGCGCACGGCACGGCGTTTTCATTAATTAATTGAACAAACGGTTTGCCTTTGTGAGCCAAATACATAAATTATACGTGTTTGGTTAAATGTTGGTAAAGCAGTAAGTAACAAGGGAAAATAACACGAATTACTTGCCGGGCTTCGAAATAAAGCGACAAGCGAGGCTAGAGCTCGCGACAGTGTTTTCGGGAGCTCACAGAACACACCCTTGTACGCTTGGGGCTCGATTAATGGGGGTAAGAAATGGATTTGACGGGTTTGAATATGACAACAATTTCAACTTCGGGATTCCGTTTGATGGACATCGGCTAATTGAACGCAGTCGCTGTGAGGCAATTGAATAATTAGCCCGTATCACGAGATGGCGAGATTGTGTGCTGCGCGAGCGTGGTGAGTGAAAGACAGAGAAGGTGTGATACGAGAGAACTGGGTGCGAGCGAGCGCGCGAACGACGCTTGTTTATTATGTAGGATCGCATTAGAATGAGTGAACGGGTGCAGCTGAAGAGAGGTGGATGTATTAGAGAAGTAAACTAGGCTACACAAAAGGTAAATAAAATAAGACAAAATGCGAAGGAGGAAAAAGAGGTGAAGGAATGAGGATGTATAAAGAGAGACAAATTGATTTAGCACGTTGTTAGCAATAAAGGAAGATCTATGGATGCGAGTGCGAGCTCTGGCGGGCGGATTGTGAAAAGCGAACGTTACGAAAACAGATGACGTTGATTTATGAATAAATACATCGGAGATCGAGAGATAACTTAACACAGATTCAACATTTGCAGAATGAATGGATTTGTCAAATTTCAATTTCACTTTTCCGCGAGTTCGGTTCGCTCCGAGAGGCAACTTACGTCGCTGCGATTGCATTGTCACATGGCGCGTACGTATGCGGCGCACAACTTGCGGACGAATTTCGGCTCTACTCATGTCTCTGAACTCCGGGAGGCCTCGAGCCGGACGGAAGGGAAATCACACGAGCCCATTCCACAGAGAAGCAACCACACCACACGAACATGCACGCTAAGCTAAATTACTCGAATGCCACAATTATTATTCCACGTGAAACAATGTGGACGTACGTATAAATTAGACATCTGCGCGATGATTTATTTGGTTTTGGGTGCCGTGAGGGTCAAGAGGGTGGTTGGCCGGAGAAGGGGGAGGGGACGGTCATGCAGAACAAATGAGAAGTTTGGCGCGCCGTGCCGCGCACGAGTCGCGAAGGATGTACAATTAGATTGGCATACGTGGCCACGCGACGACCCCCAACATCCCATCCCATTACAACGTTCCATAATAGCTTTACGAGGCAAAATAATGGAGATTTTCATGAAAACAGCTCTCGTGACAAACCTAGGGAATATGCTCAATTAAAATAATACACTTCACCGCGACTGCAGCAGCAGCAGCGGCGGTGAGCTCATCTGTAGGGACGAGGAGTGAAATTTGCATGCAAGAAGTAATGGGGGAGACTCGGAAAAACATTTGCCAGTACCGAAACGATACGAACCCCCGATCGGACCACCTGAGATTGAACCTCGTTTTACCTGATCGAAGTATTAAGAATGAATGGTAAAGAGCTAATCCCCAAAAGCAGATTTATAGCATTAATTTCCTTGAGAGCCGGGCATTGTCATGGAATCGTGAATAGGCCCACACGGTGCATGCATTTCAAAGCCTTTTATTTTTTACGGCCAGTCTAAATCGAAAAGTAAAGTACCATGAAGGGCACCTATAAACTATAAAGATGCTGGAACAAAGTGTAAGGGGCAGCCGGAGGGGGGGGGGGGGGGGGGGGGGGGGGGAGCGCCATGTGCCGTGAAATCCTGACGATAGAAAGAATGGGATGAAAAACACCACACGAGTCCAGAAAGCATGACGCAATGCAATTACCACGAGCTGGATGCCAGCCGCAACGTACAACGCGGCACATGCATTACCTATACTTGAGCAAACAGTACCTACACGCTAGGTATAATGGAGAAAGATCTGCAGCGACAGCGGCGAATTACACATGTGGAATTGTCAAATAACGCGGACAGAAGATTCGTTGATATGTAATTAAAGTGTTTGATAACTTAATTACATCTCGCGGGCCTATTCCAACTGCCAAGAAAACTGTGTCGCGCAGAGCACATAAATAAGTAAAAAGCACGCCCCTCCGTCTGCTCGCTCATTTTCTTTGCAATTCTCTACAGCGTTAAGTTCACGGAACGCCTCGAGTAAATTCCCCCCGTTCGTATGAGCGGTTCAACGACGCACTGCAGCTCGGTGACTGCGTGTTTGTTTCACGTCTGCTATTTTGCTCTTCAACAAGAAGTTCATTGTGTATCAAAATATGAAACAAGGAAGCAACTTGGTCGACGCAATGTTTTGACGAGCGCGAATGAGCTTCAAGATGAACTTTAGAAATAGATACGCCATGTTTGGTATATGAATGTAGTGATGTGCGATCATGTAGATGACGTGTGGATTGCCTTTATTGTCTCCAGCAGTCTATTGTGCTCGATGAAAAGTGTGCATGTAGCTGAATGCGAGAGTTGCGTGCAAGCATCCATCGTGGACCAGCCTCAGTCCTCTCTTGCCTCTCAATAGCTCATTACTCGCGGTGGATCTGGACTCACAAACTCTCGGGATTCAATAGAAATGTGTGCTGAAGATTGATTCCATAGTAATTTATAAAAGAGATCTCATTTCTTTCAAAAGTTAGGGCCCGGGGTTGAGGCGTATGACCGCATGTGGTCGACGATCGACGATTCGGAGAAAGAGCGACTAGTCCTGTGTAGCGTGAACGTAATTGGAAACACGAGAGATGGCGCCTCCACCGAAACACACAATCCGTGCTGGCTGTGCTGCATGTTCTAGCCAGCATATTTCATTGTAGCTTGTGTTTTGTCATTGTGTAACAATTGTAATGCATTCTATAGTATTACTATTTTCACGTTGCCTCTCTTATGTTCCTGAAACCATACAGCAGAACACCGTATTCAAATCAAATTTAGACAGTGGAAGAAAGAAGCCGTATCGTGTAAGCACTGGCTCATTCCGTTGCACGATGTTGTTTCTGCATGAGAATGTATGGTGTTTTATTTTCATGCGCGTAAGCAAATTCACCATTTCGAGGCTACGCTAAGTCGAGTAAAAATGTTTTCGATCCTTGCTTGCCGGCTGGCAAGTCTATCCATCATGTCGGATTTCTGAAGCCAAGGAAACACGCGGAGAGCCGCTTCGTGGTTCATTCATTCACCGTCAGCTGCTGGCAATATCGTTCAAAAACAAGAGACGACCGCACTTTAAGTCAAGGCAATTAATTTCATTTACGTGGACATAATGTACCGAAATGCTGGTCCATGAGAGCTCCTACATGCGAATAACAACTTTAATCGTTCATTTTCTTTTATACGAAAGCACTCGTTAAGTTTTCATGGGGGAAAAAAATAGACAAAGCATTCCAGAAAGAAAATTCAGGGAACACGTCGGCGCACAATTATGTTCGAAACTAAAACTGCTGGCGAATTACAATACACACTTTCAATTACCGCTAAATCAAAAGCTTCCATCTAAACTGATTAAACGGAGGATAAGTTGGCTACATATAGTAGTTAACTACCGCTTTATCTGACACTGTTAACCCATCCATAAAACACATTTTAATTAACATCGACCCATAACGACCCAATTGGCTCCGAGACGGCGCAGTTTTATTTCGCAACTGCGCCGCGCATTACGTTTTTTACTATCAATAAGCAGCCGGACGTCGAGCGTCGCGGCGCCGACGCCTACCCTCACTCACAAGTAATGGCCCGGTGTTCGCTCTACTGGCTCTTAGACGGCAACCGATACACACAATAGCATAATTACTGTGCGACCGTTAAATATCGACACATCGCTATCGCAACATGACTCTGCCGTCATTTCTTAATGCAGGCAAAGCAAATTTAATCAGAGCCACAGTTTCATTAATACGTCCGACTCGTTCTTTGATGTTGAACGCGAAGACGGGCGTTTCGTTTCGTTTCGTTTCGTCTTTCCGAGACTGTAGCCGCCGCGTGTTAGGTACACCAAGTCACGGATGCCAGTTAATTGAACGAATCGCCTGGAGTTAGCCAATAGCCATCCCTTCTGTGAGTTCTGACAATTCTCCGCGACGTTCGTCGACTCGGAACTATAATAAGCGCTGTTTCACTTTCGCGTACGGGCGTCGACTTCGTTCTGTTCTTTTACTTCAATTCATCTCCGACCGTTGCTAGTTCGGGGATAAACAAACAGATTTCAGCGAGGTCTTTTTCAAAGGGAAGCAGCTCTGCTTTAGTTATAATATGGGCTGGTAGGAAATCCTCTATACTTTTTATCAGAAACTGAAAGAAGTGTTGGTCTTGGAATTAGTAGTCAACATCATACTCTCTGTTTTACTTTAATATCATGGTCCATGATATATTTATAAGAAGCTGAATAATAATAGAATAATTTTACAAAAAATATATTCACAACAGGGAGATATAATTTTAGCCCGACCACAGGCCAAGCAGAATCACTTCTCGATAACAGCTCACGTTGCCTATCCCCCAATATCAATTGTCGAATACTTCATGCCACAAAGTTCCCAGCCCTCCGCCTCGCTCCAGTCTCGCCTCCGAAATTGACAGTTTGACGCGCAATGCAAAGTTCAACGCCAGGCGGATACTTGAGCTGAACGTGCATTTATTGTGACGCTCACCTCCCCGCCCTCCGCACACTAGATTGACAACGTCCGTTCGATTAATTTGCTCAATAACTAGGTACTCAGTTTTTGTTTTTTTTAATCGCTCACTCGTTCGCCGGCAAACAACAAGTCCGTCGTCCATCCGTCCTTCCAATTCTCTTCCAATCAACGCAGCCAGAACGCTGTGTGTGACAGCGATGACGAGAAGGGGCTGTAATTGCCACTTTTAGGTCATCGTCGGCGCGCTATCATTAATAACGAGGATGCTGGAGTGCTCTCCCCCCTTGCCCACTAGCACACACCCTGCCCAACGCCCCCACCCTCAACCCCGTTGATCTCCGGCGACGTTATCCGGCTATAACCGCAGTCGGGTGGGGGTGGGGGGGGGAGTGGAATGGATGGGAGATTACCCAAACGGCGTCCCCTAAGGATGCGAGGCATTTATGGACCGTGATAATAAACATGGGTGCTTCGTTAAAATGACCTCGTTGATTATTGTGGACATTCACGTCGTCGAGAGTGAGGGTGGAATAACTTTTGATTTTGGAGTAATATCAAAAATATGTCGCTGGCAGCCGGCCATGTGGGAATACCACTCGTGCCAAGCAAAGCCAAAACTAGTGGCCATGTATACTACGAAGCGTATGTAGCTGGAAAACGGTTGTTTGGTCGACTTTTCATTCGCGGCCTGTCCGGATGGCAGAGAACACGATGAACACACAACAGTAGCGATGGAATTGCCAACGCCAATGCTACCGAAAACCGCAATAATCAAACCGACCGAATTATTTAAATGTGATGACCCAAAAACTTCAGTTCGTATGTCTGCAGTAAAACGACTTCGCCGTGGTAATTCAGTTACGGGGACTTTTCCAAACTTGCGGCGAGCTCCGTATTACTTTACGTCCATGATTGCACTCGACAATATATAAGATATAACCGCTTCCAAATGTAATACGTTACCGAGAATCGGTTTGTAAAGCACCACGGCATATTATCATTTCATTAGAGACGTCTGTCCGCGTGACACGAGCTGACTCAACTCGCGTCCGTATTTACACACACACACACACACAAACAGGCACACGCTCGTGTGTCTATGGTTACTATCCAATAACAGTACGTTTCGCAGCATCAAGTACGTACTTTCCACCAAATCACAGAGCACATAAGACGCCGACCGGCCGGCCGAGTTTCGCCCACGAGGAGCTTTTCGAAGCCAAAGTTGCTGCTAAGTCGCAACTTGCAAAGCACACGGGACTAGACACGTTGCGATGCGCAGCGAGACGTTGGGGCCAACCCTGACCGAGAGCCATTCGGCCGCTGCGGCGAATAGGAAAAACTGTGCGACTTCAATGCTGCTTGTCCAATCAAGTGGAAATTGTAGACTTCCCGAAATGGGAACGCTATAGCCTCGAAATACGAACCATTAACTTAAAAAAGTGGATACAAAAATGTCTTGGAGCTACAATGAAAAGGGAGACGAATTCATAAAAAAAATAAAAAAATACTCGATTGATTGGCGTCATTACGGCATTAACATTATAAAGAAGACTATTACAATTATGATGATTGATCATTATTGTTACGTTATTATATACCTTTCCAATAATGATGTCAGCTAATTAAACTGGGCACGAGGAGCCAGATATGAAAAGATGGTCATGAAAAGTATTTTGACCCCAGCTAAGAAACTACATTCAAACACAATATAATGAATAGGGCGCTGCAATTAAAGCAATGTAAAGTATTCGATTCCAAGACGCGTGAAATAGATGGGAAGATCGCACGTCACGAGATAGCAGAGTCTAAGTTAGGTTAATTAAGTAAGTCAATACCATGCTAGCTATTTTCATCGTTCGAAGCATAATCTGTTAATTACTTACAAACACATCGCAAAGAGGTTAACGAGATGTGACCAAGCAGCTGTGGGAACGGGATGGAGAAACTCACCTGCAAAGAAGAGACAATCGTCAGATTAATAAGCACGTTTAATTTACAGCCTAATTGTTATTTACGTTTGTTGAGTAGGTACTAAATAAATGTATCATTTTTAATTGTATTCTAGCGGCACATTTTAATAGACAACATTCATAGAGGCTAAAGTAAAAATTGGCACGATTGTGGTAAGAGAATTGCAGATCAAAAGATATAGAACAAAGATACAAGATTAAAAGGGACTCTGGTTTATAATATGGAGTGGCAAGAATGTAGCATAAAGCCGTCGCAAATTTGAACGCTCGAGCTTTTTGATGTACTGCACGAGAAGATTATTTTTAGATGCGATGCCAGAGATTTGATCCGTACGCTTCCAGATCCAGTCGAGTGGCTTTTTATTGAGCTGAAACTCCACGATGAAAAAAAATGAGAAAACCCGAGGTACTATTTTCAAAACTTTTCCCCCATATCTATAAGCTCATCAAATTCCGCCCCCCTCAACAATCCCGATGTCCTACTCGACCGCGCGGGTTATAATCGTTGTCATGACGCTCGCAGTCTTCAGCATAGCAACGCGGCGTACTTTATGTACGCCAAAAACTTTTCCACCATCATGCGGTGCGATTATGTGGTTAATTTTATTTACGTCACATTCTGTTAGAATCTAATTAAGAAGCGAAAATGAATAGCTCGCTGATGAGGAAAATTCTTTACGTATGTATATAACAATGTAGTCACAAATAGCACCACACTGTGCATCATATTGCCGTCGTAATATGGCGCTGCCAGTGCCATATGTATTCATGTTTCAGAAAGATAACGTTGGCCGCAGAACCTTGCCAAGTAACAACTTCCATCGAAATCTAACGCAAAACGATTGCATTCGCAGCGTAATGCGTATGAATCTTTGGCCCTGTCAAATATGATTATACAATATGCCGGCTCTAGGTACCAGTTTAGCGTCAAGATAATTGAAAACTTTTAATCGCATCTCAGTTTAAAAAGTTAAAACAAGATAGTCTCCAAATTGATTAAAACGTAACGAGATGTGAGATTTAATTTATTGCAATAAGAATTGTTTTCCCTTCTAGTATAAAAAAGCAAACTTTTTAACAATTATCCATCATGATTAGAAAACTTGGTAAATACTTTATACACAGAGAGAGCTTAATACCTAAACCCGACTTCAGCATTTAATACATCCATAAAAGAAGACTTGAAGTTGGCGCGAGTTGTACATTCTTGGCATCGTTAAGGGAAATAATGCCGCTCGCCACCTATCTATGGCAAGTTGAGCAGCTAGGGTTGCTTGCGTTTGATAATAGTTTGTAAGGGTCGGTTCACCATCGCCGCGGACGCCGCCGCGGACGCGTCGCGACGCGCCGAGCGAGTGTGCTCGAAGTGTGCAGTGGGCGGCACAAGGTTACTGTGATAATATCGCCTTGTGGGTCGCGGCGACAGCTGAACAAAGTATACTACACACCGTGCGGGTGACAATCATCGACGTCACCAGTCACCAGTCACCAGTCACCCTGCCAATGGACGTCGCTCGCTGACGTCACGACACACGGGTCGTGTTAATAAGTGGGAGTTATTAGAATCGGATTTTCAATGCGCGTAGGAAACAGCTGTTGCGATATGCACGAGTGTGAGACCCCGACGACGACGACGACGACGATGACGACGACGACGACGACGAGGAGGAGGAGAGTGCATTAGGCTAAATTTATAATTCATCGCCAAGAATTTATTTCGTATAAAAAGTGTCAATGAAAGAACGTGACATTTCCATGGCCGTATCTCTACAAAGAAAAAAAAGTGTAAATCTCCGGACCAAGTCCTATAATTGTATGTAACCCTCTTTCGTACAATTCAATTCCCCCAACTCACGAAATGAAAAGAGTTTCGGTCCATTTCTTTACAAAGATGACATGAGGCTCGTTGGATTTTTAATGATCCGTTCTGCATCCTATACAAAAAATGCTCACAGTATGTCCAAACCTGCATCATGCACGGTTGGGTATAAAGTTTTTTCACTCACTTCTGAAATTCTGAAAGCGATTTAGCATCTCAATGCCGGCCTGACTCAACTAATGATGTCATGCAATTACACACAGACATGCAGCGTTTTTCTAGGATCACGGTGAGTGGTATTAACTTTAAAGGTGTGATCACCGATCAGCCCAGCTCTGACTTCATTTGATATCATTTGAATTGATCTAATGAAACAACTGTATATCTCAAGAACACTCTACACAAATCACAAGGCGTCGTCCGGAAATCTTGATTGTAATTTAACCGAATAAAAATTGAGGTTAATCTTTAACATTCTCAATAAATCACGCTGTAGCTCTGAATTTTAAACACCAATCGATTACAAAATGACAAACAGTTGTCTCGTTTCCAAGTTCTTGGTTGTGCGGAGGTTTCTTTACCTCGTTGACCTCAGATAAGTCTAAAAATGTAAACTATAAGGTATAAATAAAGCACGCACGAACTAAACGAACCCTAATAGAGTGAACCTGTTCAAGAAAATCCCCAGCTCCTTTTAAATAAAATGAATTAGTTTGTATAAAGTACGTATTTGTTGCTTTATATAGTCGATCTCGAACAAGTTGTTACGAGTAGGAAGTAATTGCATTCCACGAGCTGTTCCCTTCCTATCTTGGCGTTTACCTAGCCAATAAAATATTTAAACAGAGAACAGCTTTTTGAAATATCTAAAGCATAAAGTTGATGTTCATCGATCCATGTCTTTGAACTATTCGGGCCTTTTGCGATAAATGCTATACCTAAGATGTTGTACTACTCGTCATCCGATAAGCCTTTTTCAATTTGTCCGCAATTAATTGAAAACGAGCCCTTCTTCAGCATGCCTGATTGGATCATTGAATTAACACTCAACACTGCTTTATTTCCCCCGGCCCGCCGACAACCCTCCGCGCTACTTCCCAACAAATGTTGCATTTCGACGAACAATGCGAACATTGTAACAATAACGTGTACACTACTACTAAAATATATACGTACACACAACAACGCGGCATATAACATCTCACCGTGGACACAATAGTGCAAAGTTATCGATCTAACATTTGGGAGGAGGCCCCGAAACGGTTAATGTTCAAATGTAACGATTAATTTATGCGTTATAGAGACGGATTATCAGATTATAGTCTAGTTTACAAGTTTCTAGACAATGCTTGCCGGTCAGCCTAGCGCTCGGGCGTGGCCAGTGAGCGGTCATTAATATTTGGCACATGGATTATGCAGACTCGTGTTGTAGTACGCTGCACAGTTTTCATGGGGAGGTCTCATTCGTTTCACAGTAGATATCCTAATTCGCATCAATTCATTCTGCATGGTATACAAGCCATAACGTATCCACATATACAGCACGGATTTACGGTGACTGGACTCTGATTTATATTAAAAAAGTTTATTTTTATGTGAGAAGAAATTCGGTGATGTGTTAAAAATTCAGCTAGCATTACTTTCACAGCCGGGAGCAGATCGTATATGTAATATGCATGCATGGGGGAAGCGGAGGGGAGCGCAGTATGAATGCAAAAAACAGTGTCTGATAATCTAATTGTTATTTCCAACCCATTCGAGGGCAATCTTCAACCCTTCGGAGCAAGTGAAAGCAAAGCACTTATCTGGAGGCGCGTGAGAGAGCTAGAAAGAAGTGCATGGGTCATCATGGGGTACCTTCATGTTGCCTGCTCGCTTCCACACACGTGCACAAACCATGTGCATTTCTTTCTACCTGTACCCTCCGAGCGACCAGACCGCCCACCCACCTAGCCACACACAAACACACACACACAATATCGCGCATGAATTTCCACACAACTTGTAACTTTGCTTTTATTGAACTTTTCCAAGTCTGAATTTTAAACGCCGTACTTTAGCGAATGCTTCGTACAAGAAGTTTTTAAGCTCCGGGGTTGCAATTTGTTAAAACATATATAATTTCAGTTCTATTCCAGCTAGCAATAAAACTGTTCATAAATTTCCTTTTTTCTTGCCCTAGCTCCATAATACTAACAATAGTTTCAAATAGTACTTGGACGAATTGAGTATTACTAAATCATTGATTTCAGTAAAGAACGGCTCTAATTCCATCCAAGCGTATCTGAATTGATGTTTTTGTGTACAAAAATGAATAATCGAGCGATTACGAAGTCGCGAACTGTTGAAGCAAATATCAGTCAATTTGGGCAAACCATGACTTGAAGTTGGATGCTGGCAACTGGCAAGTCGCATTAATTATTGCCCTCGTCTGAGGTTGAACGATACAGTCGGGTGGAGAAATTGCACAACGCTGAATGAGGAGCACCGCCATGAATCATGTACCAAAGGGACCGTGGAAAAAAAAGTCGGCTCCGAGAGCTTTTGACGTTTGCATGCGGGAATCTCAATAGTGCAATAACTTCGTGAAAATTGGATCACATTTCAAACCAACAAAGAGGCGATCCGCTTGTTTTATTGGCTTCGTGATTTGCATGCACTTTAATTAGAACCGACCGCGAATACTTTGAATACAACGTAGCGCCGAGCCGGATATACGTACGTAGCAGCGTGAAATGAATTTACAAAGCCGGGTACACTGTGGAGGTGCCACTTTCCACCCATGTACAATCACGTAAAATTCTACTCTGCTAGTTGCATCGACAGCAAAATACAAATGACAGAATGAGAAGAGGGGTGTCAACTATTATTCGATACGACTAACCCAAGTCATCAGACTGCCAGTTGTTTAGGATAAATGGAACTTGACATGTGTAATAAGTAAATGAACCAATCCAGACCATCTGAATTGACGTCAGTTGGTTCACATCCACACACACATATGCAGACACACATCCCATTGACTGCACATGGTCGCCACTCAGAGCATCCCAAGACCCTTCATTACATCGTTAACACGTAAACCATGGCTGCCAGTGCTCGCCTGCATGGCCTTACGTTATACGAGCTTGTTTATAGAAAAACACACGATTACATTAAAGTAATTGCATCTATGAACATGTAGTTTTGTGTAATTGCCAATTGGACGCGCTGGAATTAAATCAAGAACAGTCGAAATTGTTTGTTCAAAATTTTTTTCGTGTTTACCAGATGAAAACTGAATTAGCTTTTATGATGAAAGGATGAAAGTATAAATGCGATGTAATAACAGTTGGTTTTCATATAGTATATATATTTTAGTTCCCAATTCTAAAAATGTATACTTAGTGCACATAATTTAAAACGGGATTCAATTATAGGTCTGAACAAAAACGGACACTCTCATGCCTATATTGCGGTTATAAAGAGAAACATTATTCCGCATATAAGTGTTGTGTCGATATTGTGCTAATAATCTCCAGAACAATGCAAGCTGCAAACAAACAGACGAAACCGTGTGGCTCGACGCAATAAATTTTCTTATTACAAAGGGGAGGCTTATTGGAGCAAAGCTGAACTAAGAAATAAATATATTATTCCACGCTGCCGCCTCCCTGTGTCGAGATAAGCGGGGAATCAAGTGCAGCCCTCGAGGTGTTGCTTTTATTGTCAAGCCGTCGGCCCACCTTGGCCCAAAAACGTCAACCCTGTTTCCTGGCAATCGGGACGCAAAGTGCACCGCGCCGCGCAGCGCCACGCCGCGCAGCGCCGCTCAAAGGAACCCGAGCAGCGAGCGCGCGATGCCCGGCAACACGTCAAGCCCGCCGCCGCGCTCCCTTATCTCCCATCGGACAGGGAAATCATTTTAACTATACAGTGTGTTACGAACGCGATTGAAATTGTTTTATGATGTACTCAAATAACAATGGAAAGGGCGGAAAACACACACAAACATCGCATTAGTCACGACGAGTTTGGGAAAATAATAACAGTTGACGTGTTTCTTGAAATAGAACGAGCACGATGACGGGCAAAATACTATACGTTGCCGATAAGTGTTCTGTCCACCGACGCAAGGCAGAACCGGGATTAATCATCAATAATAAAAGAAAGGAAAGCATTTGGAACCATCCAATAAATTGGCTCGTAAATTGAGCGTGAGCAGTTCTACTAAAATAAAATGATCGCCACCATCCCGTGGCTTTGAGTAATATGTGATTTGTAGTAATTTCACGAGTCGAACACACAAGATTGACGCAGTATGGTTTATCTATGCGTATCAATCGGGTTTCCTCCCTGCTTCTATTCCACTCCACACACACACACACACACACACACACACACACACACACACACACACACACACACACACACACACACACACACACA